>NESQ01000299.1:0-120868 GCA_003070745.1 Tuber borchii | reverse complement strand
GACGCTTGGATTCACCTTGGTCTCACCGCACAAAATTTGTGAGAAAGAAAGATAAAGGACTACGAATGGTACATGTTTTCTGTCCGATTAATGCCGCTACTACTGTGTCAAGTTACCCAATGAAAAGGATGGAGCCAGTTATAAACAATTTAATGCAGGCCCGATATTCTATCTTGTTCCAAGCAGACGCAGCCAACAGATTTTGGGCAGTGAAAATGAATCCAGCTCACGCTTATCGCACTGCTTTCTCTACACATAACGGCAAATGGCAGTATTTGAGAATGGGACAGGGTCTCGTGGGGTACCATTAACATACTGACAATTGAAGGACCGATTTTGCCGAGCAATTATGGCCCCAGATCCAGAGCCATATCTGAATAGATGTTTAGAGGGAGGGTTTGAGTGCTTTGTGGATGACGATTTCGGTCCGCATGCGAGTTTTACTTCCTTATTCAATTTCCTACATGACCATTACTTTCCACACCTTCTATGGGCTCAAATTAAGCTCAGAGATAGCAAATCAGGCTTCTGCCTAGACAACATCAACCCCCGAGAATATGAGAGTAATGGCAGCGGCCTACGACCTTCAGTCGGTAAAGTCTGAGCTATTCAGGAATACCACCAACCGATGAACCTTGCGGAAATCGAGATGTTTCTCTACAGGACGATATTTTTGCGACAATGGATTCCTGGAAGAGCAGATCATGCAAGAGTGCTGAAGAACAAGATACAGTATGAGGTTGAGGTTGACGGTTCAAATCTGGCTACGGCTAAGTCTGGCAGAGGAGAACGATCTTGAAAGACGGAATGCGGCATAAAGTGGGGTCCAGAGCAGGAGACGTCATTTTGTGCGCTCGAACAATTCATTATAGAGAACGTGCTCTATGGAGATAATGAAACTAAACAATATCATTTGACAACGGATACGTCGGTATATGTAATCGGAGCTGTGCTCTTCCAATTACCTAATACCCCGGCGGGTACAAACATATCAGCTGCTATGAGAAAAGATATGAAGCTGATTATATTTACCTCAAAGCGACTTTTACAGGCGGAAACTCGTTACTCCACAATGGAACAAGAACTGCTTGCTATCTTGTGATGCCTGGAAGAAGTCCGATGGTTGATTCTTGGCTCACCGTTCCCTACAAAAGTCTACACAGATCATCAAGCACTTGTGGTTTTGCTACAAAAGTATGACAGAAATGGAATGATAGTGCGGTGGCAGATACATCTGGCAAAATACGACATCGAATACATACACATACCAGGAAAGGAGAACGCTTTAGCGGATGGGTTGAGTAGAATGAGAGAGGCAGAGAAAGACGATGTTCTTGCTAAGGTCGTAATGGCATCTGGCAAAGTGGCAGCAGTAGAAGCAGACGAGACAATGGAATAATGGAAAGAATGGCTAGAAGATGAATGGTACAGCGAAATCACCGAATACAATACAAACCTTTGGGCGACTTACAGGTTTTTCGCGACGAGGATGCATACGACCTACAGCTTACAGAAAGAGATTAATCCGCCAGATATCGAAACCTTACCCTCTTATTGATATAACAACCATTCTATGTGAGCAGGGAACCCGAAAGGCCATTGCCACGAAGCTATCAAACCGGCTTGTTTATGTTGAAAAGAATGGAAAGGAGGCGTTCTGCATTCGGCGGAAGCAGGTTCCTGCGATATTACACTACCTGCATAATTGTCACGGGCATTTTGCAGTGGGAATACTCACCTGTACACTTGTCGGACATTACTATTGGCCTACAAGAGGGAAAGACGTACACATTCATTGTGCGACATGCCTGAGCTGTCAGTTAATTGGACTGTTGAAGCAGTCTGTTAGTCAATTGGCTATCGTACATCTCCAGCCATTGGATATGAGGAGATTTGACTTCATTGGAAGGTTCCCAGACACCTCTCGGGGAAACAAGTATATTATTATCGCCGTCGATTGCTTTACTCGATTCCTTTTTACACAAGCAGTACCAGATAGCCAAGGGGAGTCGGCCATCGCTCTCCTAATGTTAGTAGTGAAGATGTTTGGATGGCCTCGAGCAGTATACATTGATAATCGTGCTCATTTCGTCCAAGGCGAGTTTGCTAAGACCTTGCAGAGTTTCCACGTTGTTCACTATCCAGCACCTAAGTCACATCCACTGTCTGTGTACCTTGTAGAATGATACACCTATTGGTACACGGGTTTAAAGTTACGCTGATGGGGAGTAAAGCGGCCTCTACAGAATGGGATCTCTACATCGACTTGGTGGTTCACTCAATCAACACCTGTATTCTTAGCGTGCACGGATTCACTCCGGCGGAGTTACTACTTGGATATAATCTAAACAGAATTGGCTGGGATACCTCACCAGGTACGGAGCGGGCAGTTCCAATTCTCATGAGTGCGGCAGCCGAGAACTCACCCCTTTGGGATGAAGATTAGATCTTAGCGGATAGGCAGCTTGAGCGTCTTACTATAATCAATGAGCGACGTACTAAGGCCAGGGAAAAGATAGTTCAGCAAGCTGAGGAAAGGAGACGTATTTGAACAGAACTACATTTCCAAGCACCCAAAGCCGGTGATCTTGTTCTCCTATGACGATTTATTCTAGATCAACAGTGTGGAAGCAAACTTGTGGCACAATGGGAAGACCCTTACCTCCTTGGCGATCTGGCACATCACGGCAAAAGCGGACGACTTTAGGATCTCAACACCAGGGAGCTTGTGAGTGTACTAGTAAAGAAGGGTGCATTGAAGGATCCCGTTCACCTTAATGATCTTAAGCTATATCTTACTCGGCCGGCAACAGAGGAGGCAAACATGGTAGATCTACTTGAGTATGGGAGAGGGGATAGATAGGAGCACACAGATGAGGTGTACGATTTAGACGGAGGAACTACAAGGGCATGTAAGGGCGATGGAAAGGAGCTACATGTACACTGGTGAGATGAAGCCCAGCGGGTCGGATAGGGGGAGAACAGGCAGATCATGGCGGCTCACACGGAGAGTGAAATAACTAAATAGTGAGGCATTTGTATGGGGAATAGTTTGTTTGTCATGAGATATGTCCTGGCGCTTTCGGGGTCGAAAGCTTTGGGAAAGGGAGGACCCTTGTTACGTAGGGCGCCCGTATAGGGTTGTTTAGCAGTCAGGAGAGCGTTTGGGAATGCACACACACCCTATGTTTGTAGATAGCGTGCAGAAACTTCTGCATATAAGCCTCTCTTCTGTTTCCTAGTTTAGACAAGCGCAACAACAACACACTCTCTACACGGTAATTGGTTCTCTACTTCCATCCTTTGCGCTCATCTTTCTGTGTGTTCCTTCATCAGCCTATCTACGACGTTACACCAGAGCTATCCGGGGTCAATACTATCCTCACAACCACCCGGTATAGCTAGTAGGTCACAAGAGTATTTCTACACCCACAAGCAGTCTCGGCGGATACCCGATCCATACCGTCTAGTCTTGAGAAACACCCCACACTGGTACTCGAAGCACTGGCTTCTAATGGGGTATTCTCATAATTCCTTTGGCAGGTTGATGCAACGCGTCAGCCTCCCTCTCAATAAATTCCGCCGTCGCGTCTTCCCGTTTCCTCTTTGCAACCACCGCACCCAAGCATCCGAATAAAAGTATTCTACATTACCACCACCACCATCATGATTCTTCAAGAAAATTACGGAAAGTTACTATTATCACCATGACCTAGGAAGGCCTTGTTTCTGCTCCCATGGCTATCCCCATCGTCACAAAGGCTCCTGTCATGGACGTCCTCTCTCGATCTATTCCCGCCGATACAACTACTACGACCACCCCTGCTACTATCACTGGTACATCCCCACGTGTCCTGAATTGCTTGTTGACTGGGGGTGTTCATCAAACCCCGAAGAAGCAGAAGCCTACTGACCCTGCCGAACTCACCCACCCGCCAGCCAAGATCCTGACTCCTCCGGCACCGCGGGAGAAGCCAAAGCACAAATCTTGGTATAAGGAGGCTTTCTACCACAGCTAGGATTCCGACGAGGGGGTCTGCACTTGCGGCCGGATATGGTTTTTACAGGTGTGCTTTGGTGTTCCTTGTGATGTGTGGATGGAAAGCTGACTGAATAGTGCGCACGACGCTACGATCATCCGGCGCAGAGAGGTTCCCGTCAACACCCATACTCAGCTGACGATCCCCGCCGGAACTCGCACGTCGCCTATTATGGATCGCTAATCGGTGGTAGATGGGAGAGTTGCCTCCAGAAGTGGCCTGGTCACCAAGAACTTTATCGACGTTGGTGCCAGAGTAATTGATGCTGATGTCTACCCCCCCTTCATTCTACTATTCAGGCAGTGAAATTAACCAGGGAAATAGTACCGTGGTCAAGTCGAGGTCCTCCTCTTCTACCCGGTGATGCATACTTTGCTGTCATGGAGAGTACCCATGTCGCGCAGTTGATTCTCGAGAGGGTGCTCCCTCTTCCCCGGAACCGATTCATGAGATCGTTACCCCGGAGGTCGTCGATGTTGATGAAACTGCTAGAGGAGACAGCTGGTTCGGAAGCAGTAGTGTTGGCATCGCATAGACTTCCACACTTGTTCAATAGCCCTATCTTTATACTTTGTTCATTCCACTTCCTTCGTTGATCATCTCTTTGTGTCGCTTGCATCGCCTACGCGATTAGTGAGGTGGGCTCGCTGCATTGTGCTAAAATCACTGACGATTTTAGATTATTTTTTTTGCATCTTTAGGATGGCTAGAGTTGGCTATTCAGTGGTTAAAAATCACTGACTGGGCGGGTAAACCGCAATTCAACGACTCGCAGTATAGCAATTAAGGCTCCAACCATGCCCTCTCTGTAACATGGCATTAATCATTTTACCATAGGAAACCTATACATACGGCGGGGAAACGGCAAAATGTGGTCAAGTTTGTCCCGGAAGCCTTACGACCAGTCATTGTTAAGGACGGTGGTCTTATGTAACGTAAGTTGGTATTGGTGGCGTCAGAGGCTACCAGGGACAACCAAGGACTATATTATAAATCCTCCCCATACCACCTCTTTATGCCCTGCCCGAGGGGTCTCAGAGTTGCCTCGAATAATATATGAAGAAAGTGGAAGCAATTAGGTTAAAGGGGTAGAGAGTCGCCTCATGATGTATCGATAAATCATATTCAAGATCCCGGGATACCAATCCTATTATCAATATCATCGTAGTTTACTTTCTATTTGAAAAATTCTTAGTCGAAATACCACTATGAGCGAAGAAGCTTGTGCGAAGAGTAAAGGAAAAATGGATATCAAAATGAGAACATATAATTCGGAGACATGCCTCTCATAATTGCTGGCTGAGGAAAACCATTTAAATACAAAAAATCAATGCCAACTATTCATCCCGTTTCCTCCACATCATCACACTATTTCCTTATTTTCTCACGCCATTTCCATACTCCTTCTACCCTCTCATTTCTTCACCGGTTTAGCCCTTCATCAACATCTCATCGGCTCATCGTACAAGAGCGCGTGACTTCAGTCAATCCTCCGATATCCTTCTCGTATGGGTAAGAATGGGCTAGTATGAATGATATTCGATGGCCAACCACAGCGTGAGTGCCCGTGATTTACAACACTATTGTTCTATCCAGTAACCTCAAGTAGTGATGGGTTTGCGGCTTGAATTGTCTAGTAGTGATTTTAAAAAGCCTGAGTTAGCCCGGCGGAAATCATTGGTGGCTGTCGAAGCCCGATAGTGCCGCCAGAGCTGTCCAGGTGCCCAGGTAAAGCCACCGGTCACTCAGATGTTTCAATCTAGACTGCAAGCGCCGTATGGGACAGCATATTGCGAGTAGATTTATTGGGGCAGGTACTGCCTAGGCAGCTAGCAAATATCTGGAGTGCCAAGAGGTGTTTACCATCAGTCACTCAGAAAATTGGAATGAATCAAGCAGCTTATAAGACTGTTATTACGCTAGTAGTAGGCACGGGTGGCTATCCTCATTGGCATTAGGGCTGTGTATTAGAGTTGAGTAATCCAATAGTAGGGCTGGGCAGTCATGTACCGTCTTTCCTGATAATGACATTGTAATAATAATAATTATGATACAAAAAAGTAATAAAAAAATAAATCAATAATTTCAGCGCAACTCAAAGGTGAGAAACCTCCAATCAAAAATTAAACAGCAGGAACATATTCCCACTTTAGGGCAGCGAAACGAACACTGGAGGATGTAATACTGTCAGGTTGCGGGAGACATAGATTTCCTGTGCTCCCATACAAGTAGTGTTAAATATCTTTCATTGCGTTCAGTGACGCAATCTTCACAGCATGGCTTAGCGTTAGAATTTGGCTGTGCCTGTATATGCTGGCCCCTGTCACGATGCCGGCTGTGGCTCCTCCGCCCCGGCTCTCGTTATGTCTGCTAAAAGTGAATGCGGGATTCATGTATCCGATCATTAGAAATTACTACAGGCTGGCCTTTCATAGTACCGGTAGAGTGGTCGAGTATTTCTGCCTATCAGTTAACTCTGAGCGTGGAAGATCGGGATGCAATTCCTCGCCAAAGAAATGATTTTTTTGATTTCATTTTTTCCTCCTTCAAGTGTCCACCGCTAAGCCGCTGTTGCCACTGCCGACAGGCAAGATTGCAGACTAATTTGGGCGTGTTCCTTGGCATGAAACATGTTATACGGGGAACGGGGGGGCTATAGTCCTTCGCACCGGACCGCAGGGCAAGTTTTGAAAAAGACCGGACGGGATCGCTTAACGCCGTCCACCGCCGTCCGCCCTTCAGGACGGACAGACTGCCCCTTTGAGAACACTGGTTTCCTCCTTCTCCTCAATGGTTCTAGACAAACCGTGATCGGCGGGTATCAGGTTCAGCATCTCGTTGGGTTCTGCTTGTAGGTGCTTTACCAATGGCTTTCATTCTTCTATGATATTCAGATATTTGGCTTCTAGCGCCTCTGATTCCGTACAATGCGACTCTTCGGTGTCTTTTTTATAGCATATTTTTTTGAAGTTCGATTAAAACATCGAGAAGTTGCTGATCTCCCCCCAATCTTTCTTCTGGCTCTAAATTATGAGCCTTTATTCCCGGAGCTTGCCTAAGATGGGCCATGGTGCGATCTTCTTCTGCCTCCTGCTGGTGGTTCTTGTATCTCTCCACACAGTACTTGACACCTCCATGCAGAAATCATTGAAGATTGTTCTCTATCACTCAAAACCTTTGGTTATCCTCATAATTTTACGTGTGAAACATGGCAATATAATTCCCGGCTTGAGCTGCGCTCTCCTCCATAGTTTTGCGGACTATATGTTTAATTATTAGGATATAATCTTGAACGGTTTGGTGAACCTCTGGGTGCTCCTCGTTCAAGTGGAAAACAAGGGCTTCTTGCCCTTGTGTAAACAGTTGATCTTGTTCGAACTTACTTAGAAGTTCAACTTCGCCTTCAAGTTGGGTAATTTTCGTTTGGAGGCCTTCCGGTTTGGTTTCTGGGGGCTGGGTTTCTTCGGCGGCACTACCCTACCCTACTGTAGACATCCTCATGTTTTCGGGTTGACCTTCGAGTTATAGGACAGTGCCCAGCTAAGCTGCCTGGGATAATTCTCATGGCTAATATCCTTGGCGTCCTTGCTCACGGAATTTGGGGTATCACCTTGGTACGGGTCATCGCTAAAATTCAAGCTTCGACTCTCGGGGTTTGTTTTGACCGTCTCTGGAACATCGATTTCTGGCTAGAAGCTTAGGGGCTGTTTGGCATCCGTGACTTGAGCTATTCATTGTCTCAAATCATGGTTTAGGTCTAAATCATGATTTGAAATAGGCAGGGCATTTGGCTAGACAGCATTTTTAAATCATGATTTTGGAAAGTGCCATAGTGTGTGTATAAATATTTAGGGTATAATATTTTTGCTTTGTGCAGTTAAGTATTCTGTTAGCAAATGCTAGTGGGCCTTGAGGGCTTCTCATAGCGTTAGCCCCAAATTGTGACTTGGAACATTGAAAATTTGAGTCACTTTTAGCAGAGGGCTGCTTGAAAAATCGTGATTTCCAATTACGGCTATCTGAAATCACGGCATGCCAAAGAGCCCCTTAGATCCTTTGAAGCCACGGACAATAATTTGTGTGAGATTCATGACTGTTAATAATATCCACAATACACTACATGATGTCTTGGCAGTCATAATATATTATTTAATCCTCCCTTTCTGGTAACATTATTCCCTTCCGGTGCTTCCTTTTACATATATTACTTCTCACTTTCACAGCTTCCACGCACCTACGTTACTGCATCAATTCATTATCCCTTTATTTCTAAATCCTCTATCCTCTCTATTCTGTATTTTGATTTTATTACTTCTTCCACTATGACTGCCTAGATCTTATTCATTCTTCTTCAAATATGTGCCAGCTGAATAGCCTCTAAGCACTATCTCTTTTCTAGCTGTTCAGTGCTTTTAGCACTTTTTGGCAATTGTTTACTATTGATAGAGCTAGCTCAGATTACACTAAACGGAAGAGACTCACCATGGGCACAGTGAAATGAATTTCTGATATATAAAAATTTCTCTTTTTCTATTTATTTTCTGGAAATGATAGGCAATTTATAAGGAAAATTTGTGGCTGCTAAATATCTCTCTACTAAGACTATTACATTCAGTTTTTGTAAGAAATTTGAATTGATATCCATTATTGCTAGGCAGTTAATAGCTCTCTATATAAGCAAATAGCTAATTTTGTCATTCTACTATATTTACAATTATAGTAAGAAGGAATCTAGATTAAGGGATTTCAGCAAAAATATATAAAGAGAATAATATACTAAGTCTAGTTGATAAGGTAACTTCTCAAGTATTTGGGACATAAATGTAATGGCAGATTATATATGAATATTGGAAATGAAAATTTTTAGGTTAAGAGATTTGACAATATACTAAGAATACTCTGTACAGAGAAACCAGTGGGTTTTTTGAAGACTTTTAAGTTTTGGACTAATACAATGGACTGGTCACACTCATCATAGAGTCCAGTGTATGGTAAACTCATATGAGTTTGATAAATGCTACTTATTAGTAGCTGATAAATTTAAATGGTAGGTAAATGATATTCTTCCAATTGAGGTAGACAGGGTGGAGAAGAAACTCCATATTGAGCTCTGGCAAATGGGCTCTGGGCAAACAGATATAAGCTCTATACCAATATTGGTTTCACTCTTTCCTTCCCTAAAAAAGATACTAGTTTAAAAGGATTATAGTTAGTATCTATCTGGTATTATTTATATATAATTGAACTGTCTCTTCTTTCGGGAACTTGTCAATGAAGATAAGACTAAAAGTCCCAACAGTGAGCACATTATTCCCTTCTACTTACTATAACCTTCTGCTAGAGTTTACCCAGCTCTGCACATTTATTTGTAAATCTTGCATCTGCACATTCTATGTGGTTCTCTCCCTCCAAGTTCCTTCACTGCTTCTATCTTTCTTCTTCTCTCTGTTTTTTTCTCTCTCTCTTTCTATATGAAAGTTGATAATTAATAGTGATGACTCAATACTAATATTCCTTATACTTTTCTTATTTAGAGACATAATGTTTGGTCAATTTATTTATTATTAATGATCAAGTAAAAAGAAGAGTAAGTATACAGGCCTTATGCCAATATCAAGATTGGAATATAAAGTGATTCCTACCAGAGAATGAAGAGGGAATCTATATAAGGCAAAGGGAAAATATGCTGTTAATTAGATATATATAAAGAGAGGTCTAAGCTTATGGGACAGGTATGGTAATTTCACAAAATTTGAATCTTGAGTGAAGTGCTTCTTGGGTTTCAAAAAAACCTATTTGTATTGAGATCAATTAAAGAACAATCAAGCTAGATGCAAAATCAAGATATAGGAGTGCTTATTGTACCTTACTTGATTATTTTCAGGATGATATAATGATTTACTTAACTTTATAAGTTGATTGATCTTCACTAGAGAACATATAATATTACTCAGAAGTCTGCCTACAGTTTCTTTTCCTTGATAGCCTGCGCCTTAGCCAGTGAAGGAAAAACAAGAATTTGCTTTCACACAAGAGAAACTAGAGAAATATGATATTCTAATGTGGAAATAGACTAGATAAGTTGCTGGCATGCTTTACCTGTCCATGTTTATGCTAATCTTTCCAACAGGAAATTGTATCTTAATTGAATACTAACTTTTATAATATATTTGTTAGTGGAAAAGGATAAAGGCTAGTCCTGGTAGTTGAGTGAATATATGTGGACTTTGGCAATCAGATTTTCTGGTATTATGGCTTTTTGCTAAGCAGGTTTGCCCAAGATGGGTAGTGAACCATTATAAGTGATCACTAGCCATGCTGTTATGGATCCCTAAAACCTATCTAGATTACTATACTGGGTGGGGGAGTTTGAGCGTCCATTTCATATTCCAGGCGGTCATCTTGGCAAAATACTGTATAATTGAGAAATTATGGTAGTTTTTACAGTTGAGTAGTATGGTTCCCTTGATCATGGGTTTTAGATAAATATACACTATGTTAAAGTATTAAGAAGAGTATTCAGTTGGTACTTGAGCAACTGGTACTTATTTGATATATTTCAGCGATATGAAGAAAGGTATCACCTTTCATGTTTCTACTAGTAGGAATCATGTTTTGTTAGAAGCAAGTTAGGAAGGAAATTGAGAAATGTATTAAATTTCAATTGAAACCTGTATATAGCTAAATGTCAAGATAACAGCAAGTGCATTTTGCTCTGTTTTCTGAAGTCATACAAATTATACTAATAGTACTATACTACTTACAACTCTGAAGACTACAGCTGAAAGAAAACAGAAGGTCTTGCCCAGTAGTTACACTACCAAGCTTTCCCTGTCTTTGATAGCTTGTAGAGTTGTAGCTTTAGTAAGATTCCTACCTTATATTCTTAACCCTCTAGTGCAATACCATCAACACATGCTCCCTGCCTACTCATCCAGAATGTCTAGACTCTTTGTACTAAGAATCCTATTACTTTATTAGTCTATTCAGATATAAAGTTGTTACTATGAATTGGAACTAAAGCTACTTTGAGGATTCTCATATTTCTCCAATCCTGATTGTTTCTTGAGTCCCTCAATGGGCAACAATAGTCAGACACATGAGATCCCTATGACTATCATGTGCTGGTTGTTGAAGGGTCTCTGCAAGACTGGACTGATTCTTCTAGACTGGTTAAAAGTCAAGTGTGCACTAATGGGAAAAATAGACCAACTAGACCGTCAGGATTATTGAACTGGACTAGGCTCGCACTCAGCTGACCAGATATACCATGCAATAGAATAGATATTCCCTATAGCATTCGTTACGGGGCGGGACGGGACGGGGCGTGTTTCACCCTCAGAGGCCCCGCCCTTACACCGGCCCGGGGGCATGTTTTGTTTGCTCTCCCCGCCCTGCCCCCATCCGGGGCCTGACCACTACTCATTCACTGGACAGGCTCCCGTTTTGTGCGACCAAAATTTTACCTGGGCCTGTCCGGGGAATTTTGGGTGTGGCTTGTGTTTTTAGGGGCCCCAGAGGCCCTGTAATGAACATTAATTCTAGATGACCAGATTTAGCATCTCATTTTACCTTTTAATATTTTTATGATAATATTATTATGTTTAAATAAGGATTTTTTTTCTTCATTACACTTATTGTTACTGTAGATTGTCCAGTAGAATCTAAGAAATGGAGATCATACCTCACTTGGATTAGGGCAGCGAAAATAGATTATAGAGTATCATTTTTTCAGAGCACTAAGCGAGTTATATTTCATGACAAAACAATCTTTCAAGAAAGACTTCTCTAGGACCAGTCACAATATCTGCCAGGAGTGACTAGTCTGGTCCTGCCTCAAAGACTTGACAGGTTAAACTACTCTGAACCCTGATCATGTGACTCCCGCCCTCTCATATTACTACTTGGCGACACTTAGGCCAATGTCGATATGTGGTGTTCGCTTCCGCGCTGGCCTTCTTGCATCTTAGCAAATGTTATGTTTTTACTATAGCACTACTTATAAGCTTCTACTATATCTAATACTTATAGAAAAGTGCTATTTAAATTTAAAAGCTTGATAATAGAAATCCCCTAGGGTTCAAAGACGTAAAGCCGTCGTCGTCGAAAACCCTAAAACCCCTTTATTGGGTGGCACTACCAACCGTTACAGGGTGGAACGTTTAATATCATGCTATAATTGTACTGTACCATCGGTAGAGGTTCCCGGAATATACAGAATATCATCCGCGTGTATCTGCAAGCTCATACAAATTCACGACTCAAACCTCTAATGACAAGTATCTCTCGCAGTGATTCTGCCAGTCTACAACGCACCCGCAATCTCAGCCATCTGTTATATCACCCCCGCCCTTTTCGATTTAGTAGATTTTACTCTTTTCCTGGGGTTTGGATATCTTCCTGTGGGATGGTGGAATTTACCATACAGGTTCTTCACAGTGGTACAATACCGCAGAGAATATAATCGGTAATTATGACAGATTCGCGAACCTACAGTAAGATCTGTCTTTGGTAGTATAGAGGTTAGTATTTCCGCCTGTCAGTTAACTCTGAGCGCGGACGACCGGGGTTCAATTCCCCGCCAAAGAGATATTTTTTTACTTTCTCGCCTCCTACACTTCCACCTAGCCCGAACAGGTTGCAATACTGCAATTGTTGCTTATCGGGTACCTAGTGACTTTAGAGGATTAACGGAACAAATTGGGATAGATACTCCGGTTTCTCAATAGTCCGCGGAAGAATGGACTAGACTAGCTAGTTTCAATAAAATTTATTCTTAAATATTTAAAGGAGACAGCTATACACAAATAGTGATTATTTACCGTGGTGTAATTGGAAGTTCCAATGCTCAGGATCTTGGCCAGAAGAGAAGCTTCCAAGCGTGCACTATCATGATCAATATTAATATTAGCATCACACCCGGCAAAAAAACTATCAGAAAGGGGAACTCATGCAGTTAGCAGCTGGAAGTGAAGCAACGCTAACCCCATAAAGGGCGCCCACCGGAGCAAGTGCCTTAAAAATAGTTTGAAGCATCATTTGAAGAAACTCGCCGGCTATTAACAGACCCTTCGGAGTTGTAGAGAATGGGACCGATGATGAGAATGAGGGAGTCTAGAGAAACACACTTATTTATATAACTATTCCATGTGCTCGAAGAGCTCGCACGGTAGAAGAAGGTCCATTTTCACTCTACACTGTCCCTCTTGCCCCACTAATGATCGTGAGCCGTAGCAGAGGACCACGGGAAGCTGCCCGGGTGGAGACTACACACTGACAACCGCCCAGTTGGTGCTTTCACCGCCATCTCTCTCCTATTATCTGTCGTTGAGCCCACCAGATATTCACTGATGGTTGGACTCGTGTGATTCGGGCCTAAGAAACTTGAGTGCACTATTGCTGAACATTGTCAAGATCGGTTGTGTGTTGGGGGAAAATTTTGACATATTATAACCTCAATTTTAGCTCAAGTTCTGCTCAGCAGTCACCGGATAGAGTGAATTTGGCATAGAATCCTACCCGGGAAGCGATTAGTCACCCTAGGTGAGGCGCCTCTCTGGATCCAACATCCCACGACATGCCTCTACCCCTGCATGCGATGGAGTGAGCAAGCCTCATTTTCCGGGAGTTGCGCAGGCCCTATTCCCCAAGACTAACCAAACGACTGTAGCAGACTGGGGGTGGTACCGTGCCTGTCTATAGCATAGAATATTCTAACACTCGACTATGCCTCACGTGCCGAAAACCAAGCTACGATAGGTGCTAGCGATGGGATAGGTTTGAAAATGCGAGTAACCCGGTGCCGGGAATGGCTTGGGTCCGCCGATTAGTTGGAAATGATTGGCGCGCGTGTCAATAGCCCTAACCGAAATCCCAGGGATCTGGTCTATCCTTATTGGTGAGCCAAGACTATGATGTTTCTTTTTTTTGTATTAAAAGAGCCGCATGGGTGCCTAAGCTCGGTACCGTGGGAGTGCCTGGAATCCATACTCGAGTTCACTCAATCAGACAAACAGTATACTTGAGCAAAGCTTTGTGATGACAAGATTACAACTATCCTCCAGGCCCCGTGAATCAACTATGGGGATCATGCAACATCCCCAGCTCCTTTCTCGTTGTCAGAACATAAAAACTCCTCCGCCCTGCTCAATTCGTCTATAGTAAAGTACCATAATAGCAAGACATCGCCAGAGGCAAGCGATCCCCGCCTACGGCGGCCTATAAGAACTGAAACCGCCACAACGCTCGGACATTGAACTTCAGATTTCGGATAAGCGACACCATGGAGAAAATTAAAACCAGGCTGGGTAGGTATCCCGCTTGGTACTCTGGAGAGGGCACTCATACTTAATCTATTTAAACTTCTTCTCTTTCTTGCAGGAATCTTGTTTATTATCTCGGTTAAAGCGCATCACAATTCATCACTCATATTTTGTTTGCAGTCCCCGGCTGTCATTGCCTAGCCCCAGCAGTCATTACCCATCCCAGGCCTTCCCTTGCGGTCCCCTGCATGTTTGTCAATAGTCTGAAGGCATTGTCTTCATCATTCTAATAACAGCTGTTACTTCTCTCTTGACATTGTGGGCCAACGGCGAGATGCTACTAAAGGCCTTTGGTAGAGTTTCCATAGAGGTGGTTAGCCGAAGATCACTCAAGTAGTGAAAACTCTGCTCCTGTGTTGAGCCATATATATCTGCAGATGCCTTAGTATCTGGTAGCCCACCCTTCTGTGCTCGTTAATAGTATTGAATCTCTTGATACTTATGCTAACTATTACTTACTCTTCTTGGTACAAAATTCTTTTACCAGGATTATTATACCATTACTAGATCTTCTTTCTTCTCAATTCTCATATATGGAACTTGAACATGATTTGCTAAATCAAAACCATGAGCAAGATGACATTATTAACCTGAAGCTTCTAAGCATACAGTAGATGTAATCTGAACAGGAAACAAGAGGGCCTCCGGTCCCAACCCTGTTTCTTCTAGTCAGTCCATGGATTCAAAAAAGGACAGGCTACCACGGGAGGTCCATCTAGGCTTACCTCCATAGCAGATGGACTGGACAGTTAGGAATACTGGTTAAAAAGAGTGTTGAGCGAACGAGTAGTGAACAAGAGCACTGTATTTATCTTTCACTTTTGATGCTAGAGCCTATTGCGATTGCGCTTTTAGTAGCTCCTCCAATCCTGCCTTTAGGATCTATCACCTCACACTTCCTTTGTCTTTCAGTTCATTATTATTAATTTAGCCATATTATTACTTTTTTATTTTTTCAGTTTCATGAGATGGCCTAACAATATCTATATACAAAAAAAGTACATGCAAATTCCTCTTTAATAAAAGAAGAGGAGTTGGGTAAAAATAAATTTTCTATGGTTTTGCTTTTTGAAAATCTGAAGTTTAATGTCCGAGCGTTATGGCAGTTTTAGTTTTTATAGGCCGCTGTACCCCTCCCTCCAATCCAGCTCCTCTTACCGGTACAAGGGTCAGGCATTTAGTCATGGTACACTCAGCGGGGTAACGCTCTACTATACATAGTACACATGTGAGGAACATCATGAAAATTATGACTTCCCTTTTCACTATGAAGATCAATCAAAGAAAATTGGAATAGGTGATGTTGATAACTTCACCTATTAATTAAATTAAAAGCTTCTAAAGGCTCATTGAGGTATAGTAAGTAACTCTTTAAACTCTGATCCTATTTTATGCACAGCAGGAGCTATTAATCAACCAGAGGCTCTCTCAAGGAATTCCTACTATTAAAGCTAGCCTCATTATATAAGTAAAGAGACTGTGTAAGTACCACATTTATTACTCTATCCATCAGCCTTTAGTGTTGTAGCCAGAAGCATCTACAACTGGAGGTTCATAATCCCTGAATAAAGCGTTCATTTCAAGGAGTTCTGTACCATGAAGTATATTTTTTATCTTGTGTGATGCTGTGGTTGCAGTGTTCCAGGACTCCCTTCAAAACCAACTTCAACTACCCCAGCCTTGTACCATGACTAAATGCCTGACTCTTGTACTAGTACAGGTGTGGTGTAGGGTTATCATAGGTTAGTTTTAGCAGTCGGGAGAGCGTTTGCGTGCCCACTAAACACCCTGCTTTGTATACAGTCTAGAAGTGCATGGTTCACAATAGAAAAAACAAAAAGGAAAAACGGAGAGAAATCGATCACCTAGATAATAGGGCATGTGGCTGTTATCCTTATCGGGTGCCGCCATGTATCCACCCACAGGGGTTAGGGTTATTGGAGAGCTGGAAGAGTCGCTATCATGTCCGGCAACGCTTCCTGTAGTGAGATCTGTATAAACCACGCAAGCTCCACCTTTTTTTCCATTCTATCAAGTTCCAGAAGTGATCTAAAACCACCATGGAGGCTCAGATCCTCGCACAAATCCACAGTGCATTCAAAACTCGCAGCTGCGAGTTTCTGACATTTTCAGAACTTGATCTATTGGTGTCTGCTGAAATTCTAAAAACCTTCTCGGCCAGAAAGATATCCGTGTCCTTGGGCTAAGGTAAGTATAAGTGGCAGGGATAAAGTTTCGGTACAGCAATGGGTTTATTTTGCGTGTTAACCTAAATTGACAATACGGATACTTTATCCCTATACCTTCTATATGGCCATTAGGAGGATGAGTATACTAACTAGGGGTTAGAATTCATTTCATTGCACCGGACGGATACTTGAGAATAGTAATGGCCAGTCGTCTTCACGAAACTGGCGTGGACTAGATGAGAACAGAGTATAGTGTCTGGATCAGGAGCGGACTCCTCACCCTAAGTGCCATCCTCTCCATGAATGATTCACTGAGTGGTAAGTCCCTTAGTTCCATTATATCAAACTCCCAAGTCTATACTAATAGTTTTCATAGCATACGATAGTTTCATTAGTGCCTTCGAAGGCTCTAAAATGATACTGAACTTGTGTTATAGTCCTCGGGTGAATGGGGTAAACACTGAGTTTCCCACTATCGTGCTCAATGTCGGCTGGAGTTAGTCCCAATCTGAGCTGAAATGCAATGTTCAACTCTGGCTGGAAGGGTCTGCCGGGGCAGTTTGGGTGGTCCT
The DNA here is from genome assembly GCA_003070745.1 of Tuber borchii. Classification (NCBI taxonomy): domain Eukaryota; kingdom Fungi; phylum Ascomycota; class Pezizomycetes; order Pezizales; family Tuberaceae; genus Tuber; species Tuber borchii. The sequence continues at coordinate 103,745 of NESQ01000299.1, read as the reverse complement.
CTTATTCAAACTATTCTATTCGAATGTTCACAATGAAATTAAGGCAACTCTCCACCTTTGCCATCTTGCAAACAATGTTGTGGTTCTGGATACCTATGTATGTTCTTCCTAACCTTACCATATCTTTCTCTTTGTTACATTCAACTAATCAACCCACTTATCTTACGGAATATCTTCCCCCCCGAGGATGTTGGTAATCCGTGTCTCAGTACGGAAGAACTATTTCGCGGCTAATATCCTGATGGCCTACCTCATGATACCATTTTTCCGTTGGCGTTGCCTGGCCTTCGCTATCTCTGTGGAGAAGAGATCCATGCACAAGGACATCTCCCAATGGCTTGAGATAGTTGGTGTTACTTACACAGGGAACATGAAGTGGGTTTTGTAGTTCTTGGGAATTGTTCTCCTGTCTTCTCTCCTTCGTCCTGTACTTAGAATTAACCTCTTCACTTTTTCACTTTAATTCTCAACTCTCTTCAGCGATCCCATCACTGGCACCTATTGTAGCTTGGTTTTCGGCACTCGAGGCATAGTCGAGTGTTAAAATATTCTATACTATAGACAGGTACAGTACAACCCCTAGCCTACTACAGTTGTTTGACTCCCGGAAGATAAGGTTCGCTCACTCCATCAGATGCAGCAGTAGCCTCACCCACGGGAATTAATTACTTCCCTGGTAGGATTCTACGCTAATTTTACTCTATGCAATGACTATGGAGCAGGACTTTCAACCCCATCCAAAGCAAAGTCGCTGCTCACTTATCTAAATTCTAATGATAACATCGGGCATACCCGCCGCAATCCCCAGAGCAGGACGGCACTCAATGTCTTTAACATAGCTACCGTAACCATAGAGCATGATCGACACTCCCCGTCTCTGCAACTACCCAAAACCTTTTGTTTCCGGGGAAGCAGACTACCGGTCGAAGTTTACTTAGGTCGGTGGTGGACGGGTGGGCCAATTTCTAATCGCCTACTCTCTGCTTCATTAGATCGGTTAGGATAGCAAGCACCAGGCAGTACTATACAGTTCATGTACAGCGCGGTCACGTACTTGCTCTCGCACAGAGCGAGATCAACGCGAGTCCAGGGAGATGATCTACTGTAAGTGTGATATCTCAGCGGGGGTAAGCTTACCAATTTGGGATAGCGTAGTCAGAGTCCGATTTTTGTTTTTCTTATCAAGGGTTTACTAGGCTGTTGGGAAGATGGTCCAAGGTGTTGGGAAGTTTGATTAATCCATTGCCATGGGATTCCTCGGGTGATCGCTCGGCCTCCTTAGAGCGATCGATACGCTAGACGGTGGGATGAAGTGAGTACCCGTACCGGTGCTCGTCTTCGGCCAAAAGCAACCCTAAAGAGTGGAAGTATATTTCGCACGGGCGCTCAGATTGGTGCAGATATTTCACCGCATATTTCCTTAGTTCCTGTTTTAGGGTAAGTTACTTATTAGAAATATTATCGGATGCAAGCATGAAAGGAATTGGCGGGAGGGACAAGATGCTCTCGGTTAAGGTTAAGTAGAAGAAAGAAAAAGGCGAAGGAAAGAAAGAGAAGAATATTTTCTCTCGGACACCTAATTACTTTCAAGCACCCATTGGCGAATAGCGTACTGTGATTGGACTCTCCCGCCACTGATTAAACACACTCATTCAACAACTCCTACAAAAGGGAAGGGTGAGAAAGTGAAGAAAAAAAGGAATAACAATCCTACTGGGAAAATACTTATGAATGACCTTGCCCGTGAAAGTTGTAAGATTCCCTCTTTTTTTGTAAATTTCCGTGGTTGATAGCGGACGTGCTTTGTGAATTTGTAGTTTGTAAATGAGCTGACAGTTGAGAGAACATTTGTTTGATTAGTAGTTGTTTTTTTTTGTCAAGATGTGGAAGGTAAGGTAACCTACCTAGGGCATTCTATCACATCGCACTTTTACATCATGGACCGCCCTGGGATTCAGTACAAGCGCTGAGGGTAGGAGCGCCTCGATGAGGAGTAAGTATTAAACATGTGAGAAAATTTGTCGCTTAGCGGTGACTCCAGAACTCCAGTATTTACTTTTAGGTTTGCGGTTCCCTTGACAACATGTCGGTAAATTGAGCATAGGCTCTTCGCACGGGCCTCTGCTACCCCTGGTTGTCCTAATATTTCACCTCTACTCTGAGTACAGGTAGCTGCCAATAAGGATGGTATGGATAGATTTTCTCGTGTTTCTCAGCCAAGATTTGCCTTCCCCATTTGTTGTAGTGGGGTTTGCTCATTTTTTCCTGCCGAAGAGGTATTTCATAAGTTACACGATGTCCAGGTATGCATCGGTTATTGGCTCTACACTACGCTCATGGTATCAGCCATACCACCATCTCACCTAGGTGAGGCTAGCTTTTCCGCTAAGTCCCTAGCCACATTTCCAGTCTCCCCAAATAATGCAATAGCATCATTACTACAACTGGACTATTCATGATTGGATAGATTGGCTATTGTTGGGAGAAGTTGGATATCAGTAACTTAATTAGTTCTAATTTAATACATCTATCGATATTTTCTAACTAATATTTGTGATATAGATCGTCCCTCGGCTCTATCGATACCAGTATTGCGTTCTACCGGTATAATTGCCGGCTCATATCTCATCATTGATGTGCTAGCACTTATTCGGTGGGAACTGTCTTTGTAGTGATTCTAGCAGCAAGTCCACAAAACCCCTAGCATACGAAACAGAGCCAGTGAAAGAGCATCATTTTCTGTATTACTGTCACCCTTCATGTTTCCCTTACTTAACCATGTACACCCATACCTGAGATAATTGCTCAATATACACGTGGTCGTTTTACAGCTTGTTATAACTGAAGCTGAAGGCACTTTTCTCCCGGGCAATGAAGTTCATGCCGTAGCCACTCAATTACCTAGTACTCCAGCCAGGAGACTGGATGTGGTCAAATCCTACTAGTTGGTGCATTGTGCCTGGCTGCTTTCGACACAATCTCGAGATTCTCGCGTAAGCAAAGTACTTTTCAAGGGGCTTGATATGAGAAGGCTACAAGATGAGGAATTTACCCTTGATCTTGCCAGAAGATGAGATATTAGTTATGCATGAGTGAGAATTCGGAAGGTTAATGAGCGTTGATGAATGGGAGGTCGGAGACGGAGTCTGTTTATATCTCCTGTATTGGTGATAAGTGTGAGGCAAGGATGTGCTGAAAAAAACACCTCTGGCTCATAATAACCTCTTTTGTGACATTGGCTCCCCCAGTGTAGTACGATGAGTGATAACCTAGGGGAAAATATTGTAGAACAATTGCTGGAGACAAACGCAAGAACATTTGATCTCACAGTCGGTAAGTATCAAAATTATATGTGGGAATGTGAATTCATTGAATGGGGAGTGTATAAAGAAAGTAAACTGGGTATAGCAGACATAGACTTGATATTCGGTGCCCTACTCTACCTAAGATTGTGGCTGGAGGTGACTCTTTATATTTACGAATCTCTGCTAACACTTCCGGGAATCTCTTGAACAGAATAGCATCATTCCTTTACTCAATCACGCAATTGCCAATCCTGTGCTTTCTCCTTTTACCCCTCTTACTTTGTTACCCCGCGTCTCGGATTGTTCACCGTGTCCAACAGCCGGGAAACGTGCGATGGGGTCTCTAGAAGATGCTATGTGATAGGGTAGGAGGTATTGTGGTCGGGAGAGCGCCGGTGATCAACAAGAGTAAGGAGTACTTCAAACTAGCATATAACGTAATTTACCCATTAGCGGCTCGCTACCGGCATGCGGCTCACCATGGCAACCACTGGAAAACTAAATGTATATTTTATTATCTCCATCAATAGTAGTGCTACAATATTGAAAATTGGCTGGAAGGTACTTTTAAATATGGGGAATCAGAATCTGGAGTGTTTATTTAATAATAATAAACAATGCTTGTTGTATACTTACTTTATTACAAACTAGGTCAAATAGCTTATTGCTTACAATAGTAGTAAAGAAAATTGAAACCAACAATAAAAATAACTGTTTAAGCTACTAAGAAGATCTCCTAGGCTATATATTTGATAGATTAACAGTTTTGGAATTTGTTTGTAGCTATTGGGGAAGGTAATGCAACACTAAAAACAAGTGAAGCAAAACTTGGATCTTATAAAGCTGACAGGATAATACTTGTCAATAGGGTTCACGTAATGTTCTATTAATTTATGATATACTTTATTTAGTTGACTTAAGAGACAATACAAGCTTAAAGGCAGTTGGTTAAGCCTTGAAAAACTTTATTCTGTAGTTATAAGAAAGGAATTTAGAGAGAAATACTGTACTTCAGCATCCACAATGCAGGCTACGGAGGCAGAATAAAGCTGAAAGCTCTATTATATGGTCTACCCATATAGTTAAAGTTATGCAATAAACTTTAGCCTGCTCAAGCATAAGAATAAGGAGATTTTGCACCTCAACTGAAAAGACACTGAAAATAATATAGAAAATTTATTCTCATTGGAGTTGAAATGTAAAATCACTTAATCCCCATGCCTAGGCTGGCTAAAGTTTATTACAGAGCTTAAACCACATTGGTAGACCATATAATAGAGCTTTAGGCCTTATTTTGCCTCTGTAGCCTGCATCATGGAGGCTAAAAGATACTATTTCTCTCCATATTTCATTTCAATAACTAATAAATAAAATTTTCAAGTGTTAACCAACTGCCTTGAAAGTTTGTACTGCCTGTGAGGTAAACTAAATAAAGGATATCACAAAGTAATAGAACATTACGTGAACTCCATTGGCAAATACCATCTTGTTAGCTTTATAAGATGTAGATTTGGCTTCACTTGTTTTTAGTGTCACAATACCTTCACCAATAGCTACAAACAAATACCAAAACAGTTCATCTGTTAAATGTAAGACCTAGGAGATCTTATTATTGGCTTCAACAAATATTTTTGTAGTGGGTTTCAATTTTCTTGCCTACTATTGTAAGCAATAAGCTATTTGACCTAGTTTGTAATAAAGTCAGTATACAAGAGGCATTGTTTTTTATTATTAAATAAACACTACAGATTCTGATTCTCCATATTTAAAAGTAGCCTCCAGCCAATTTTCAATATTGTAGCACTACTATTTATGGAGATAATAAAATATACATTAAATTTTGATTTTCCAGTGGTTGCCATGGTGAGCCGCATGCCGGTAGCGAGCCGCTAATGGGTAAATTACGTTAAGTAGTGGAAGATAACACTTACCACCCGGCTTCGCAGCATCTATTAGATTATTAGCTTCTGTAGATTATGGTAAATACGAGATTTAGATAGAGGTTTCCATAGTGAGATAGGGGGGCTAGTGTGGTTCAATATTGAGAGTGTATTTGGACCGAAATTGAAAGGAGAGTATGAATGCAGGGTTGGAGAAACTGTGGACAATTGGGCAAAGCAAAAACCGAACTAGGCACGATCCGAAAGAGCTGTCTCGGAGCTCCACCGGGAAATGCATAGCCGCGCACCGGTCTAGCGCGGGTCATAGCTCTACAACGACAGGTCTGTGGAACAACAGCAACTTATATCACCCTCAAATCCCCCGGGAAGGGAGTTCGCCCAAGTCCCCCAAATCCACGATCCACAAAGCATCAAACAGCTGGCGTTCTTTTTCCCGCCCACCCCCCTCACGGCAGAAGAGGCGCCTCTATTGTCACCGCTGGATATGTCAGTGCCAATGATTCCATGCGATAAGGGCAGCAGCGGCATTGGCAACGCATCCGACAGTGGAGTTCCTAGTGAGGTATGCGGACACAAGGCAGGAGGCAGTTGTTGTGGATATTGTGTATCCGTGGATAGTGGTGGTTTCCTTTCATTGTATTCTTCTCATAATCATTATTTCCTGTAAATTTCCTATTTCTTTGAAAAATTGGTGTATTATATCTTGACAATTTGTATTTCAGAGCTTCTCATCAAAAATCAAAAAACCAAGAAAGAGTAAAATAAAATGAAAATAGAACCAGAGAAGAGAAAACTGAAAAAATGAAAAAATGAAAAAAAGAGGAAAAACGGCCGCACAAAGTTTGGTCCTCTCCGTTCCCCAGTTTTTTTCTTCGGTTTTCCTACAAAAAAACTTTGAATTTTTTATTCAGCACACATAGTCCCATTGCCTTGAGTGTGGAAAAATGTGAGGACGAAAATAATGGCCAAAAGGCCTATATAGGAAATAACCACAAAAACGATGCAGGCTCGCAAGGCGTGGGGAGCATTCTCCCACCGTGCACAGCAGCCCGACCGGGAGAGCCCACGGGAGCCTCGATATCTCACCGGCGGCATGAATGCTGGGTTCCGTGAGAGAGGATATGAGGGTTTAAATTGGGAGAGTATTTCTACAACCCTTACATGTTTCCAGGATGCAGCTACCTCAAGGGCTGTTTTGCCAGTTGGGCCTCGTATATCAGGTCTCAGATCCTTGTGTTCCAATAGTGACTTTACTATTCTCTCATACCCGAGCTGTGCTGCCCACCAGAGTGGTGTCCCGCCATACCTGGTGTCGGCAATATTGGGATCAATATCCTCTCGCTTTAATAGTAATGCTACTACTCTCGTATACCACATCTGCACAGCCCACAATAGAGGCGTTCGGCCATATTCGGTGTCTGCGGTGTTGGGACTAACACCCTCTCGCTTTAATAGTAACGCTACTACTCCCTCATGCCCCTGCCGCACAGCTAATATGAGAGGCGTTCGCCCATATTTGGTTTGTGCGGTGTTGGGATTAATATCCACTCGTTCCAATAGCAGCTTTATGACTCCAGTGTGCCCGTTATGGGCCGCCAGCCCGAGAGGTGTTATGTTATATTCGGTGTCCTCAGTGTTGGGATTAACATCCTCTCGCTTCAATAGCACCCTTACAGTGTCCTCATACCCAAGCCATACCGCCCACCAGAGTGGTGTCCTTCTGTGCTTGTAGTCAACGGCGTTCGGATCAATATCTTCTCGTTCCAATAGCAACTCTGCTACACGGTGACATCCTCTCTGGGCAGCCCACAAGAGTGGTGTTCGGCCATATTCGGTCTCTGTAGTATTGGGATCGATATCCTTTCGCTCCAATAGCAACTTTACCACTCCCACATGCCCTCGTTGCGCTGCCCAATGCAGTGGCTTTATGCTATATTTTGTTTCTGATATGTCGGGGTTGATATCCTCTCGTTGTAATAGCAACTCTACTACTCTCTCATGCCCAGCCCATGCTGCCTGCCCTAGTGGCGTTACGTGAGATTTAGGACCCGGAGTGTTGAGATTGATATCCTCTCGTCCTAAAAGCAGCTTCACTATTCTTTGGTGCCCCTGCAGTGCCGCCCGTTCGAGTGGTGTTTGGCCGTATTCGGTGTCTGCGGTATTGGGATCGATCCCCTCTCGTTGCAATAGCAAATTTACTACTCCCTCATGCCCCTTCTCTACAGCCCAGAAGAGTGGAGTTCGACCGTATTTGGTGTCTGCAGCATTTGGATCGATATCCTGTCGTTCCAATAGTAACTTTACAGCTCCCTCATCCCCGTGCTCGGCAGCCCATAAGAGTTGTGGTAGGTCAGATTCGGTTTCTGAATATGGTGGGAGTTCCATGATTTGTCCAAAGAGTGTTGGATGTACATATGTTATAGCGACAACTACTGGAGCGATATTGATAGTTTTATGGAAGGCTGGGAGATGTGATCCCGTCAGATCGGCGTTTTAGGAATATTTACACTACCGCATTATTTTGTGAAATTGGAAATGGTGCTGGAGCTAACTTAGTGGCCGGCCGGTAGCACCTAGCCTCATTTCAAGTCTCTCCAAATAATGCGATAGCATCATTACTACAACTGGACTATTCATGATTGGATAGATTGGCTATTTTCGGAAGATGCTGGGCGTCAGGTTAGTTCTAATTTAATGCACTCATCGGGATTTTCTATCTAATATTTATAGTATACGTCACCCCTAAGCTATCGATACTGGTATTACCTCCTGCCAGAATAATAGCGAGCTCATATCTCATCATTGATGTGCTAGCGCTTACTCGGTGGGAACTGCCTCTGTAGTGATTCTAGCACGAGACAGAGTCAGCGAAAGAAACCCGGTTTCCCCATAGGAGCCACCCTTCATGTTTTCCTTAGTTACGCAAGTACAGCACCCCTATTCCAGAGATAATTTCCCAATACACACCTATTAAGAAATCAATTTTCAGGCCAACTCTTAATCGATTTGTTTTCCGGTTTACCTAAAGGTCACTGGGGTTGAATCATACACGCACGACACACTTTGTACATTGTGCTCTTATATTCATTGTCATGAATTCGGAATTAGGATTAGAATTATTCGTGCGCTTGTAAATTTTTCTATACCCTGGTTTTAGCCATAGAGCCTCCTTGCGAAGACGGATTTTGTTCGTGACTAATTTTCTCCTTTGGCTTCTTGTGTCACGCTCTTTCAAGTCCTTTCTTCTCGAGATCGATTTTAATCCACTTTTCTTCTTGTTGAACTCCCCCAGTAACCTCTGTGCTACCCTTAAACCCGCATCACTGGCAACTGTTGAAACCTCCTACAGCTGGCCTAGTGTTTCGCACTTCCACTGGAATCCACCGGTGTTTGGAAAACTCTTTTCTTCTGTTTGCCATATTTAGCGGAAACACTAGTTGTTGGAGATCGAACAGAGTAGCTCTAGCTGCTTACTTTGGCGCTCTTTATGTATCTCGTTTAGGATGCGAGACAGTGGAGGATTTCCTACTTTTCATTCGGTTCTTTCCTTTTCTGTCTGTGATTTTTGGCCGACTCTGTCTCTATAAGAAACCCTCCTGTTCGTCTTTCTTTCCATTTCATTTCTCATTCATATCGTCCATTTTCGTTTGTTCTTTAGATACAAATCTATTCTGTCTCTCCCGCTCCCATAGCTGCTCCCTTACCAAAGTGAATACAACGGCAATCACATATACGCACTAAAAATTGTCGGCAACCTCCCTCTCGACCCACCAGATTACTCTACAAAGTGAGAGACCAAAATTTCTCTCTCCGATACATGACCCACAGACCGCCAGTCTCCTCTGCTATGGTCATAACCCTACCAGTTCCCTCTCGCTATAGCATATGTACACCCAACACTCTTTGGGCAAATCATGGAACTCCCAGCAATTTGGAAATCGAATCCCCCTCAACACAGCCCTTTCAGGCAGCAGAGCACGGGAATGAGGGTGCTGTAAAGTTACTATTGGACCGACAGGATAACGATCCCAACGCTGCGGACACCAAATGCGGTCGAACCCCCTCTTCTGGGCTGTAGAGAAGGGGCATGAGGGAGTAGTAAATTTACTATTGCAACAAGAGGGTATTGATCACAACACCGCAGACACCGAACACGGCCAAACACCACTCGAGCAGGCGGCACTTCAGGGGCACCAGAGAATAGTGAAGCTACTGTTAGAATATCAATCTCAACACTCCAGGTCTTAAATCTCGCGTGACGCCACTAGCCACAGCCTGCCGCGCAGGCTGTGGCACGAGAGAGTAGTAGAGTTGCTACTACAACCAGAGGACATCAACCCCGACATATCAGCAATGAGGTATAGCACAAAGCCACTCCATTGGGCAGCGCTACGAGAACATATAGGTGTGGTAAAGTTGCCATTGAAGCGAAAGGATATCGATCCCAACACTACAGAGACTAAATATGGCCGAACAGAGAGGCATCACCGTGTAGCAGAGTTCCTATTGGAACGAGAGGATATTTATCCAAGCACCGGTGACCACAACCTCGGAAGGGCACCACTCTAGCGGGCGGCATTTCGTGGGTATGAGGGTACTGTAAGGGTGATGTTAATCCCAACACTGAGGACACCGAATATAACATAACATCACTCTAGTTAGTTACCCATAACTGGTACATAGGAGTCGTAAAGCTGCTATCGGAACGAGTAGATATCAACCCCCACACCGTAGACATATATGGGCGAACGCCTCTCATATTGGCTGTAGGGCTGCAGTATGCGGGAGTAGTGGTGTTATTATTAAAGCGACAGGATGCTAATCAGTCATGCATTACGAATCTCTCCTCTCCTGGCGTGAATGAGATGGACTCAACTAAAGCTTCTAGTTTAGAATATTTGCTCAGTGATTGTCTGGCGGAGACAGAATCGTGCTAGATTGACCCAAGAGATCCCATGTCCTCGAAGGAAGCCTTCCATATACGAGTGGGCGCGTGCTTCATGAACTGGGTTGCGGAGAAAAGACCAGCCCGGGAGCTATAGGTGTACGAGGTGCATCAGTTACATCCTTGAAGACCGTTTCCAGTTTGTTTGACCCGTCTAGAACAACGCTGTTAAAAGTCATTGACATAGTTCTACCTAATAGCCTTTCCTCGCAGTCTGCTAAAATTAACAAAAAAAATATTCCTGGGGGCTAAGTTTGCTAGTGACGGTAACCGATCTACAAAAAGAGTGTGAGAGTGTTGGACCTGAATGATGTAATGAATCCCAAGGCGATGCGGAAGGAATGGCGGCCATGGTCACAATAATTTGTGAATGGCCGGTTGTGCTGTACTGGGATAAGATAGGAACCAAAAAACCCTCCTGTGGGAAACTCATCATTGAGATACATACATGATATTACCATCAAATTAATTACAATTTTGTAAAGAAGGAGTGAAGTGGGTAAAAAGGAAAATGTGGGGAAGACAAGAGAGGGCAATTCATAATGTATAAGAAGGAATATGTTTAAATGTGGCACTTTGCAGGAGGAGACATAGGGCTAGGCCTGTTGTATAGTAGCCAAATTGCTAGGATTATACTTTAGATGAACTGTTGAGCCCTAGATGGTTCTTGTAGGGTAGAATTAGCAGTCTTGTAGCCTATTTGGGACACACTAAAAACTCTGTTTGGTTGGTCTTGGCATACAGTTTGTGTATAAATGCCACCCTTTATGTTTTCCTTAGTTAGACAACTACAACACCAACAGGGCCAACACAAAACCACTGAATACATAACCTTTTCACAGGAGATTTTTACCTACTTTAACAAACCAAAAGGTAAGCCAAGTTTAGTTTTATATTTGCTTAGGAACCATGGGTAAGTCAAATATGTACTAGAAACAGTTGTGGTCCATTGCCTCTTCTGGGCCTAGCCAGATTTGCTTCTTCTATACAAAAATTGCCAACAACATTTTTGTATGTTGAAGAGCCCTGGTTACTATATATGAATATTATCCTACTTAAAGCACCCCTCATATTTACTACAGATAGTTTAATCTATAGTCTGATGGTGGTCATACTAACTCTACTCTAAAATAGGATGTCTGCAGTAGAACTTTCTGACCTAGAGGCTGGAATTAGGGGGAGGTCTATGAGTGCTAGTGGGACTGGTGGAGCGAATGCTGGTTGTAGGGGGGGTACATCTGGCAGAGGAGGAGGGCCAAGTCGTGGTGGTGGTGGGAGCAGAGGCCCTAGTGGTAGTGGGGGTGGAGGCACAGGGCCTTGTGGTGGCAGTGGTGAAGCACTTGGTAGTAGTAGTGGAGGCAAAGGACGTAGTGGTGGTGGTGGTGGAACTAGTGGTCGCAGTGACAGTGGGGGCAGAAGACCGCCTAGTGGTAGTGGTGGAAGTGGAGGCGGAGGAGCTCCTGGTGGTAGTGGAAGTGGAAGCCGTGGACCACTGCGTGGTCATAGTAGTGGCAGAGGTGGAGGAGCCGGTAGTGGTCATGGGGGTGGTGAACAACCTAGTGGTGGTGCTGGTGGTGCTGGGCAGGGTGGTGATAGAGGTGGCGGTGTACCACCTGGTGGGCGTGGTGGTCGTGCAAGGGGAGGTGGTGGAGGCGAAGGTGGAGGTGGAGATGCAGGTGGTAGTGGTGGTAATAGAGGTGGAGGTAATGGAGGTGGAGGTGGCTGTGGAGACGGAGATGGAGGTGGAGGTGGAGGTGGTGGCAATGGTGGTGGTGGAGGTGGTGGTAATGGTGGTGGAGGTGGAGGTGGTGGCAATGGTGGTGGAGGTGGTGGAGGTGGTGGTAATGGTGGTGGAGGTGGTGGAGGTGGTGGTAATGGTGGTGGAGGTGGAGGTGGTGGCAATGGTGGTGGAGGTGGTGGAGGTGGTGGTAATGGTGGTGGAGGTGGAGATGGGGGGGGCTAGTAAGGGGAGCTGGTGGCAAAGGTTCAGGGGTAAGTTAAAATCATTTAGAATTTCCAAACATGGATAGCTAACTCCGTTACTTAATTTTCTTTAGCATTGTTGGGAAGAAACAAGAAGACACTTGCGGCCATAATTGTGGGTCTTATGAGCCTTCTTGGGGTCGTTCTCACTGCCGTCTTCGGCCATTACTTGGGGCCCACACCCCCTTCTATCGTTCTCAACCCCAATATTACGACGGCCACAATCCGCTTTGATCCCCCCCTCCTAGCTAACATTACGTGGCCTGCCCTAAATTGACCTAAATGTCCTGACTTCCATTGTCCGGGCTGTCATTGCCCGCCTTGCGAGTTTAACTGTGCGGTGAATATCACCGCACCTGGACTCAGCAACTCAGGTGCCCTGACCCCAGAGCTGCTCTCCCCTCCACATAACTGTCCGCCCCCCGTCTGCCCCGAGCCTGTGTGCCCCAGGCCCGTCTGCTCCGAGCCTGTCTGCCCCCGGCCCGTGTGCCTGCTACCGATGTGCCCAAAACCGTGGTGCCCTCTTCAGGTATGCGAGTGCCCCCTACCGGTGTGCCCGCCGCCTGTATGCCCGGATTGGAACAAACAAGCTGCGGTGCGGGCTGCGCTTGCGGGCTACATTTCTGCCGAGGAACACATTAACCTCATCCTCGATTTATACAACTACCTGCTAATGCTGGAGGAAGAACTGGCTGAATGCAAAGGTGGTGATGGGAAATAAGCCTTTTTTAGAAAAATTTCTTTAGTTAGTACAAACAAAAAATTTCTCTCTGAGCTCTACGTCCACCCTTCTTGAAAACTTGTTTGTGTTTGCCGTTGTTATGATTGATGATAGTAATATGAGATGCTATAAGGTTTGACTTCGGATTTCACTGAAACTCCAAACGAGGAATCATAATCAATGAAAGGTGTCCACATAGGCATCGTTAAATTATGATAAATATATCTATTTACCCAATAACCCCCCTGGCTCAAGAGTCCAAAAATCCGTAACCGTCAAAAAAAAAAGAAATCAAATGAGGAATGGCCGAATGCCCACTAATAAACCCGAAGGAAATCCTCAAAACATGGAAGAATAAATGGTCAGAAAAACTTGAAGGATTCGCCCCAATAGAATAAAAAAAGATCCTGGCTAGTCAAGAGAGGAGATCTAGAGCTAATACCCGGGGGCGGGAAGCTTGCAGCCTCCCGAGACAAGGTTCGTGAAGGTTCCGACGGGGTCATAATCCTCCTTAATGCGGCGGAGGAAGTCGTTGTTTCCTTCGCCGCAAGCTTCGATGATCCCCTCATCATGGCCGACGTAGGACCACATGCTGAGAGAGGAGGGGTATTATCATTGTGACTAAAGTAACAGGGGAGGGGACATACATATATGGGTGGCGAACACTCCGCTGTTTAGCGAGACTCATCATCGACTCGATGAATGTAGCGAAGGCTGGGAACACCTCATCCGTGTCGGAGAGGTTGTTGAAGATTAAGCCAAGTACAAGAATATTAAACATTAGTATTAATTCCACCTGGAAAGAGAAAGGGAGGGAGGGTATTCGACAAAGTCCGATTGCCAGCACCCCCCATCCCAAGGATATTTCCGCCCTTCCGAACACCTTTCTGAACAGCATTAGACGTGACAGACATGTTCAAGTGTAGCCCATAGAAGCCGGGAATGTTTTTTTATCCTCTGGAATTGATACCACACGTCGCTGAAGAACTGTTTTTCTTTGTAGACGGTGAATGTCCTCTGCACAAATCCGTAAGCGAATCCGGCTTCAAACTCACGTGCGAGGTCCACGACCTGGGTCGGGCGCATGGTGTTTTGTACGGGCTAGCGTGGACCCAGGGTTGGAGAGTAGGGGAGGTGAAATTTAGAGCGCCGTTGTAAAGATGGGGGAGAACTTGATAGTCGCATTGGTGGTGCCGTTGAAACCGAATTGCGGGAGAATGTATGCCTTTACATCGTTGACTGCAATGTCTACGCGGTAGTCATAGAGGACGCCATCGACCTGAGACAGCTGGGACTGGTTATAATAAATCATACCGCCCCAAATCCAGTCTTAAGTGTCAAGGGTAATGAGCCCGTATCTAGTGATGACACCGAAGTTGTCCCCACCACGCTCAAGTGCATGGTGAAGATCAGAATGAGAGGTTGCATTGGCATGGATAATGGTACCATTGCCCAGGACAACTTCATAGATCTTTACGTTATCGATGGCTAGCCCATACTCATTTCCGAAGGAGAGAGCAGTGCCCAAGAGCAACCCAGTTCCGACGGGGTAGTAACGGCCAGCGACAGCAGATTAGTGGCAAGTTCGGAGGCAGTCGTAGACCTCGCCCCCTATGTGTCCAGCACAAAGCTAGACAGAGTTTTCCTTGTTGAGTATAAGCTCGTTTAGGCTTTCAGTGAAATTTTTCACGGCCGGAGAGACTTTCTGCGGACTGGTCCGGGAGACGATACAGCTTGGGTAAAGGACGACGGAAGATGCTATTTTCATGGAGTCAGATAGTCAAGATCAAACCCGGGAATGTGATAAACATATACCAATAATAGTCATTATTTATCGTGGTGTAATTGGAAGTCCCAATGCTCAGGATCTTGGCCGGAAGAGAAGCTTCAAAGAGGGAGCACTACAAACCATCATCACCATTGGCATGAGCACCACACCCGACAAAAAAACCATCAGAAAAGAAAACTCACGCAGTTTTGCAGCAGGAAGCGCAGCAACGCTAACCCGATAAGGGGTGCCCACCGCAGCCAGAGCCTTAAAAATGGTTTGAAGCGTCATTTGTAGAAACTAGCCGGCTTATTAGCGGGCGCTTCGGAGGTAAAGAGAATGAGACCGATGATGAGAATAAGGGAGTCGAGAGAAACACGGTTATTTCTATAACCATTCAGTGCACTCGAAGAGCTCGCACGGTGGAAGACGCTCCATTTACACCCTATTCTGTCCCTCTTTCCCCCACTGATAATTGGGAGCCGTAGTCGAGGACTATGTGAAGCCGCCAGGCTGGAGACTAGACCCTGATAAACGCCCAGTTGGTGTTTTCACCACCATTTCTCTCCTCTTATATGTCGTTGATCCCATAAGTCATTCAGACATGGTTAGACCCGTGTGATTCGGACCTAAGAAACCTGAGTGCGCGATTGGTGAACATTGTCAAGGTCGGTAGTATGTTGAGGGAAGATCTTGACATATCATAACCTCAATTTTAGCTCAAGCCCTGCTCCGTAGTGATCGGAGAGAGTAAACTTGGCGTAGAATCCTACCTGGGAAGCGATTAGTTGAATGTCCTCTCTGGATCCAACATCTCACGACTTGTCTCTACCCCTGCATGCAATGGAGTGAGTGAAACTCGTCTTCAGGGAGTTGCACAGGACCTATTCCCCAAGATTAGTCAAACGACTGTAGTAGGCTGGGGGTTGTACTGTGCCTGTCTATAGTATAGAATATTCTAACACTCGACTATGTCTCGCGTGCCGAAAACCAAGCTACAATAGGTGCTAGCGATGGGATCACTGAAGGGAGTGGAGAATTAAAGTGAAAAAGTGAAGAGGTTAATTCTAAGTATAGGACACAGGAGCAAAGACAGGAGAACAATTCCCGAGAACTACAAAACCCACTTCGTGTCCCCTGTGTAAGTAACACCGACTATCTCAAGCCATTTGGAGATGTCCTTGCGCAGGGATCTCTTGTCCACAGAGATAGCGAAGGCTAGGCAACGACAACGGAAAGAGCGTATCGTGAGGTAGGCCATCAGGATATTGGCCGCGAAATAGTTCTTCTGCACTGAGACACGGATTCCCAATAACCTCAGGGGGGAAGATCTTCTGTAAGATAAGTGGGTTGATTAGTTGGATGTAACAAAGAGAAAGATAAGGTAAGGTGAGGAAGAGAATACATAGGTATCCAGAACCACAACATTGTTGTCAAGACGGCAAAGGTGGAGAGTTGTCTTAATTTCATTCTGAACATTCGGATAGAATAGTTTGAATAAGAAGACCACCTGAATAGTCCCGGCAGACCCTTCCAGCCATAGTTGAGCGTTGTGTTTCAGCCCAAATTCGGACTGACTCCAGCCGACTTTGAGCACGATAGTGGGAAACTCAGTCTTCACCCCGTTAAGCTGAGGACTATAACACAAGTCAGGTGTTTTTTGGGAGCCTTCGAAGGCAGCAACGAAAGTATCACATGCTATGAAAACTATTAGTATGGACTTGGGAGTTTGATATAATGGAACTAAGGGACTTACCCCTCAGGGCACCACTGATGGAGAGGATGGCACTTAGGGTGAGGAGTCCGCTGCTGCTCCACAAAGTATATTGGGTTCTCATCTAGTCAACGCCTGTTTCGTGAAGACGACTGGCCATAACAATTCGCAGATATCCGTCCGGTGCAATGAAATGAATTCTAGCCTCTAGTTAGTATACTCATGCTCCTAATCTGCAGATAGAAGGCATAGGATACAGTATCTGAATAGTCAATTTAGGTTAACCTGCAAAATAAACCCATTGCTGTACCAAAACTTTATCCCTCCTTCTTGTACTCACCTTAGCTTAAGGGCACAGATATCTTTCTGGCCAAGAAGGTTTTTTAGAATTTCAGCAGATACCGATATATCAAGTTCCGTAAACGTCAGAGACTCGCAGCTGCGAGTTTTGAACGCATTGTGGATTTGTGTGAGGATCTGAGCCGCCATGGTGAGTTTGGATCGCTTCTAGAACTTGATGGGATGGAAAAAAAGGTGGAGCTTGCGTGGTTTATACAGATCTCACTATGGGGCGCGTTGCCAGGTATGATAGCGACTGCTCCAGCTCTCCAATAACCCTAACCGGTATGGGTGGATGCATGGCGGCAACCAATAAGGCTAACAGCCACATGCTTTATTATCTAGGTAATCGATTCCTCTCCGTTTTTCCTTTTTGTTTTTTCTATTGTGAACCCGGCACTTCTAGACTATATACAAAGCATGGTGTTTAGTGGACGCTCAAATGCTCTCCCGACTGCCAAAACTACCCTATGATAACCCTACACCACACAGGTACCAGGAATCGCTTGGGCTCGTCGATCAGGGACCTGGTCTATCCTTATTAGTAAGCCAAGACTGCCCATGTTTATATTAGAAAGAACCGCATGAGTCTCCCAGCTTAGTAGAGTAGGAGTGCCTAGAATCCATCCTCGAGTTCTCTCAATCAGACAAACAGTACCTTCTCATTTTGTAGGAAAAATGTACCTGCTATAAACCCTCGCGATGCACCGGGGTATAACTTCCCACACCTCCATGGTGTCTACTGGTGTTGTGTAGCAGGTCACTATCGAATCAACTCCCTGCCGGTTCATCGTCGAG
This sequence comes from Tuber borchii, assembly GCA_003070745.1. Lineage (NCBI taxonomy): Eukaryota > Fungi > Ascomycota > Pezizomycetes > Pezizales > Tuberaceae > Tuber > Tuber borchii. The sequence continues at coordinate 86,271 of NESQ01000299.1, read as the reverse complement.
TTTAGCAGACTGTCACTGTAACACCAGCGAGGTCGGATACGGCACGCGCATCCCACCATCCAACTAAAGGGCAGTAGTGATTGAGCCCGTCACCGGTACCATCCACTGCTGCCGCGGGATGAGGAACAAAACTGGGATTGAGCAATTATATCCGCAGCTGTCACCTAAATGATTCTCTGTTACCCGAATCGGATCCTCTCCGTAGATGTATAGAGAGAAAGGAAAAAAAATCCAACAAGAATTTTGGCTTCATTCGCGGGGGTACCGTACCTCTTTATTTTCCCTTTCTCCTTCTTTCGCTGCCTCTTGGTATGTAATTGTTGGTTAGGACTTTTATTATGATTGTTGCGTGACCTAGGGTTTCAGGTCACAGGCTAGCACCCGTATACCGAGGTGACTTCCTTCTGCACTTTGAAGAAAGAATTGTCTGCAGGGTCATTTGTGCTGAAAAGACTTGCACTTTAACCTTCTTGTCGAGGTGCAACCTGGATTCTCAGGGGAGCTCGGCCACGAGCAAGTGGATATTTTGTAGTCTAGTCGTTAGTATTTCCGCCTGTCAAATAACTTTGAGGGTGGACGACCAAGGTTCAATTCCCTACTAAAGAGATATTTTTTTCCCCTGTCTTCTCCTGCGTTTCCACCATACCCGAACCTAGTGACTTTACAGGCCACACGGTACAATAGAGCTCAAGAAAATTTTTACTTTATTCCAGTGTTGGGTCTGCTGTTTCTAAGAATCGGGGAAACCAACCAGAGGTGGATGTCATGTGACATAGTAAGGAAAATCATATTGTATGTAGACCATTATAGAAGTCAAATTTTATCAGCAACCACAGAAGCGAGTATTTTTCTAACCCGGTGCTCATGAATGTGACGTATAGATTTTCGAGAACGATGGGAAGGAAGGGGTGTTACTCTACTTCCGGAAATCGATAAATTGGTAAGGCATATATATCACCGCAGTTTAGCATTGCGGAAGGATATTAACTTGCGGAATAACCTCTTGAAGAATTCAAGTTCCCGAAATTGTAGTGAAGAAAGGTGGAATATCATGAGATACAGCAAGGTATTACCCTACCTGGTGCTACTTCTTCTTTCTCTCTACATCCTAATTTCATCAATCATCTATATGTCTTTATCCTCTCGACACCTTTCTAATCCATTACTCCATTATCATTTTATAGTCATGGAGCTGAAAAGAAAAAAAGAACACGAAAATATGCCGAAAACTTGGTTGATAACCGGTTATTCCTCAGGCATCGGCCTGAAAATCTCCATGGCCGCTCTCTCCTGCAGCGACACCGTCATAGCCACCAGTCAAACCCCAGAAACTCACCTCTCCGACCTCACAACCTGCGGGGCCACTGCCCTAAAATTATATTTAACATCCCCATACTCTGAAAACGTATCCGTCGTAACCGAAGTCTTCCGCCAGCACAAAAACATCGATACACTAGTAAATGTAGCAGGCTACCTCCTCGAAGGCTCGGTGGAGGAAACGAAAGAGGAAGAAATGGGGCATTCATACAAAACCAACCTTCTCGGTCCAATAAACCTTAAGCTCGCCTTACTCCCTCCCTCACTTTCGCGCTCGCAGAGCGGGAGTTGTCACTAACGTCGCAGGCATAGGCACTCTTTGGGGAGCTGCCGCCGCGGGATACTGTTGCGCTAGTGAGGCTGCGCTCAGAGCCGTTACCGAAGTATTGAGGGCTGAGGTTGCCGCCCGCGGGATTGAGGTTTGCTGTGTCATGTTAGGTTATTTTAGGACTATTTTTGGGCCAGGAGCATCGGCTTGCTGTTTGGGAGCGGATCAACGCGTATGAGCATGTTCTTGGGGAGATTAAGAGGGGGTTTAGTGCCTTTCATGGAAGGCAGCTTCTGGATCCGGTGAAGGCTGGGAATGTTATTATCAAAGTTTTGGCGGGGGATGGGGGGTTAGGAGTACCCGCGGGTTTGTCTGTTGAGGGGGAGGTATTTGAGAAGATAGAGGAGGGGCGTGTGAGAGCTATGGGGGAGGTTGAGGGTTTGAAGGAAGTAGCTGGATATACGGATTTGCAGGGGGTTGGGCAATCTTGACGATAAGAGTAGACTTTTAGTTTGTGAAATATTCAATCATTCTTTCCTTCCTTCAGAATCCTTCTTTATCTTTAACAATCTTGGCTTTGTGACATTGCCGTTGAGTTACCTGCGCTCACCACCTACGGTACCAGTACTGTGTGAATAATACGAATGATACCACAGTACTTGGGGTGAGAATAAGTGCTAGAATTAGCAACCAATAGTTGGGCTAGTAACTGCAGACCAGACTCTGGAATAACAGCCACGAAAACCATTCCAGTGAGTGCCTTGGGACCTCCTGCACAGGAGCTGTTTTGTCATTTTTCTGGTGCTTTCTCAGTCGTTTTTTTTTTTGCGCTGTGGAGTTAGTAGTTGGCTATTACCGTTTCATGCCTTTCAAACCCATCCAAAGCACAATCGCTGCTCGCTTATCTATATTCTGGTGGTGGCGTCTTTAACGTAACCACCGTAAACACAGAGTATGATCGACATTCCCCGTCGCTGCAACTATCCAAAACTTTTTGTTCCTACGGAAGCACACAACCTGTTGAAGTTTACTCAGGTCGATGGTGGATGGGTGGGCAAAATTTCCAATCGCCCACTCCCTGCTTTCTTAGATCGGTAGGGAGAGCAAATACAACGCGGTACCATACAGTTCATATATAGCGCGGTCACATACTTGCCCTCCCACAGAGCGAGATCAAAGCGAGTCCAGCGAGATGATCTGCTGTAAGTGTGATATCTCAGTGGGGGTAAGCTTACCAATTTGGGATTGCGTAGCCAGAGTCTGATTTTTATTTTTCTCATCAAGGGTTTACTAGGTTATTGGGAGGGTGGTCCAGGGTATTGGGAAGTTTGATTGAATTTTTGTGCTGGGATTTTTCGGTGGATTGTTTGGTTTCCGTAAGGAGATCGATACGCTGGGAGGTGGGATGAAGTGAGTACTAGTACCCGTACCGCTGCTCGTCTTCCGCCAGAGGCAACCCCAAAGGATAAGAGTATATTTCGCACGGGCGCTCGGATTGGTGCAGATATTTCACCGCATATTTCCTTAGTTCCTGTTTTCTGGTAAGCTACTTGTTAGAAATATCATCGGATGGAAGGAGGAAAGGAATTGGGGGGAGGGAAAAGATGTTTTTGGTTAAGGTTAAGCAGAAGAAAGAAAAAAGCGAAGGAAAGAAAGAGAAGAATATTTTCTCTCGGACACCTAATCACTTTCAAGCACCCATTGGCGAATAGCGTACTGTGACTGGACCCTCCCGCCACTAATTAAGAACACTCATTCAAGATCTTCTAGGAAAGAGAAAGGTGAGAAAATGAAGAAAAAATGAAATAAACACCCTACCACGAAAATGCTTGTGAATGACCTTGCCCGTAAAAGTTGTAAGATTCCGTCTTTTTTTAAAATTTAAATGGTTGATCGCGGACGTGCTTTGTGCATTTGTCATTTGTGATTGAGCTGACGGTTGATTTGGGGAGGGGAGCGAATGTTTGTTTGAATAGTAGTTTTTTTTTTTTTTTTGTCAAGATGTGTATAGTAAGGTAACCTACCTAGGCCATTCAGTCACATGGCCCTTTTGACATCATGGACTGCCCCAGAATTCAGTACGAGCGCTGAGGGTAGGCGCGACTAGATGAGGAGTAAGTATTGAACATGAGAGAAAATTTGTCTCTTAGGGCCCGTTTGGTTGGAACGGACCGTTCCGTTGGGCCACCGTTTCTACTGTGAAAATGGCCTTCCCTCTATTTTGAAACGGAAGGAAAAGGACGATTTGTATGGGGGAACGGAACGGAACCGTTCTAACCGAACAGGCCCTTAGCGCTGACTCCAGAGCTCCTGTTTTTACATTATGTTTGTGGTTCTCTTGACACCATTTCGGTCCATTGAACATAAGGCTCAATTCCCGTCCTGTAAGATATGCTATATCTTGAGATTTTGTCCTAAGACCGACACTCATGGAATACTCAAATGCACAACGCCCCCAAATAGACATTTGCTCTGATTGCGCTCCTAATTGGCTCAATATTAGTAATCCACCACAATAATCCAATCAATGGGGAGTGTGCATTTGGGTGGTTGTGTTATTAAGTGTTTCGTGACCGGAGCATAGTGGAGCCACTCAGCACTCATACAGATTTGGTATGGTCAGTGCCGTTGTTCTGGCACCAAGGGCAATTCTATGGACGACCGCTGTAGAAAGGCCTACCTAATATGCGACTGCTGTACAGAAAAAAAGAAGCAAATCAAAGGTCCACTTTTTGAAACCTTGCCTAGTGCCTCCGCCCAAGCTAACGGCTAACAAAGCTACCGTTGATCTATTATCTACAGTATCACCTATTTGCCTGGGTGCCCCCTCCAATCTCTACCCCTTCTGCAGTTCAGGCAGTTAGCAGTGAGCGCAGTTTCCAGCAGCAGCAGGGCAAGGTTGACTTACAATATTTAGATCGAATCTTTGCGTCATTGGGCATGATTCCAAACATGATTAGCGTACTCTTCAAGCTCTTCTGGAGAGAAGGTAATATCCCTTTCGCGATAGCCCTCGCCCTGAGCGGGCGGGCGAAGGAAGACTCTTTCGAAGTTGAGCATCAAGGACTCTCTGTTCGGTACGCCTGAGGCGAGGTCGAGTTCGCACACTATTGTTGGGGCAGTGCTGGTGGCTGGAGGTCGGGCTTGAGAAACATGTGAGTCCGGAGCGGTAACCAATTTCCACTGCTGCAAATGTATTTCTTTCTTTTCTTCGGAGAATGAAATGAGGAAAACTATTTTCACCTGTCCACCGGAGTTCTCGAACCAGCAGTTGGCATCGACCTCCAAGCGATCACGGGATTGGGAAACTCCGCATTCGATGACGACGGTTGGCCAGTCGGCTGCGCCGTGGTGAGGTGACCAAGGTTTCCAGTCAATATTCGCTTGCTTTTGGCTCCTATTCCCTTTGTAGGTGGCGGTGTCCATCCCGAAAATATAACTAACTAGCCCCATTCCACCTATCTTCACATCCAACCTGGTTCTGAATCCACAGCCCACTAATGCCTGAACTGGGCCAGCAAATACTTTGACTATCAATGTCTCTTCACGGTTGAAGTAGTGGAAGCGGATTCCTTTGTGGTGGTTTTGGCGCATACGCTCGATCGCCACAAATTGGTCTTGCGTCACAGGGGCAAATACTAGATACTGGCCAGCCTTACCGGAACATAATTTTTTGACTTGTGAGTCAATGGCCCTTATTAAAGACTTATTATCGCGGAATTGCTGGCGCTCCACACTTTGTAACCCCTCGGCGAGATAATAATTCATGTCGTGTAGTGCGCTAGGCTGTGGGCTTAGGTGCGCGGAGGCTAGGGAGGAAGGTTGGGAGAAACCCAGTTTCGGTCCTGGTGGGGGATATCCCAATGGCTGGGGGGGTGGGGATGGAGTTCGGGGTGCACCCATATTCTCAACAGGCAGGGTAGCCATTTTTTCTGAAGGTCGGCGGCGCCTAGGGGGGAAAATGCTGCCAGTTAGGTGGTATCAGTGTCGGAGGTTGTGAATTGTGGATTGCGGATTTTTGGAGTTGTGAGAAAGAGGTGCGGTGGTTGCAGCAGCAGGGAATTTGACCAGGTGATGCCACCTATGACTGTCGCACCAGCCTAGGTTAGGTTATACCTGATCGAGGTTCGGTGAGACAGCTCACTCAACTTTCACTCGCTCACATATGTATGATAGTTAGAGAAGACCACACCGAAAAACACTTCCAGCCAGGGCCATTTTCTACACCATATCCGGTGAAAAAAGGCAAGAAAGAAAAAAACCCGACATCCCCCCCAAACCACGAGTCTCACCGACTTTGTTACCCTCACCCTTCGGGGTTTATGTTTTTTTAACAAAAAAAGCCGGCTGCCATGAAACAGGTTACGCCCAACACTTCAAAAAGCGGACTGAATCGAGGAACTGGATCCAGTACAGCTTGCTGTTAATGGTACATATACTTTTTCCATCATGTATTTTAGTTTTATATACTTATTTACTACTTTAATTCTACATATTTTTCTACTTCTTAATTATATTATTCAATGATAGTCAGTGTCATAAGACCCGTAGGGGTGAGAGGGCTGCTAGTTTGAATGTACAGTATAGTACTAGTGCGTAGCCGGTTCTCGCCAGTTTATGCGGTACTATGGTCGAGCATGATCTGATCGTTTCTACCAGATCATGCCGTTAAGCACCGCCCTGCGTTCTTAGATCACGACACTAACCGCGCTCGCTAAGCCGCTTTTGCCGACTTAAGCACTGCAGTAGCCATTGGGCATTGCAAATTAAGAACGTAAAAGGATTCGTTCGTGTTCAAGCGGGGCATAGACCACCGGAAAGCAACGCGCAAGTGTTATTACCGGCAGTCAGAAATTGCGTCTTAGGCCGAGGGGCGCACAACCGAAGCCCCGCACATCCCGAGCCATTACCTTATCAACTCTGCCAAATTCTATAAGCAGGCTTACTGTACTCGAGTACAAGTGATTAACCCTCCTATTATTGCAAGCATGCATGCGCAAGAGCAAAAAAAAAGAAGGAACGCATAGCAGTACGAAACCGCGATAGTAAAGAGTTCCCAAAGGCTCAACGTAGGGTATAATAACCTAGATGAGATGAAGGCACATGTAAAAGAAAGGTGGCTGTTCAAACCCACAGGAAGAAAATATCTAAGCTAAGAATTGCGGGGATTAAGTGATAGGAAGGGTTGGAAAAATAATCTAGAGCAGAATGGTATGTGGAATTGACTCCTAATGTTATATTGAGCCACGAAGTTCCACTAAGGCGCAAAGCAAAATTGAGCTGTCAGGTACAGTTTAGAATGCCCCCAGCTGTGAACGCAGAGTCGTGGTGCCCCAGCCAGAACCTTGGAACGAGTAAATACAGACGCGAAGGCCGGAAGCTTGCACGCTTCATTGAATCGTTGCCCTACAAACTTGGCGATCTTAGCGTCGCTTTCTAGCTTCCACTTCCGAAATCAGACTTTCGGATTCTGTTACCGGTAACGTGCTCCACGCCATAGCGAGCGCCCGGCATAGGGAGCCACTGCATGCTTAGGCAATGTGATTGGCCGAACCTCTAGATTAAAATAGTGGCTAGTATTCGGGTTGATGGCTCGCTATGGTGTGGAGCACATTACTGTAAACAATTCCTAATACCTAAAGATACTGCTATATGTTCTCAAAAGCAGTTTAGTGTGTGGTCATGGAGACTTAAGAATGGTGGTCTGTGCTTAACCTCGATATCCTTCGGCAAATGACTGATTTGGACTCGCGATGAAAAGAAATCAAGATCTGGTTTTGAGTAGTAGTCTACTGCCGGCAAAACTATATAATCTAAGGCTAGCTGCGCTTTGGGGGGTAAAAATGTTCAGGACGCCACTGGATAAAAATGCTAGTGTATTTACTGTTTGCACTCAAGGAATACTGTAAAGTTAAGTATGTTAAGGTAAGATACAAGAATCAGGGACAGATAGGGTACTAGTACTATCAGGAGTAGCGGATGCAACGCAGATGAAGGCATTCTTCAAATATTCGATGCCAATTGAACTATATTTCTGGCTGAGATCCAAGGCTAATCAGGGGGCAAAACTCATTTGGAAAACGGTCGTGGCGAGGACTTTTTAAGTGTTGAAATTTCATAATATTTCCTATTTGTATTTCATGATCACTGTCGTATATTCCTATACTTAGTTTAGGTTTCGGTACTACCTGTCACCGTTTACATTACTACAGCTAGAGCATGTATTGCGGCATTTCATCACCTATTTAGGGATAATATTTGGGATTTTCTTATGCATTTCTTATCTGATATTCGGAGTTTTATGGAGAACCTCTTACATATTTATGCACCTTTCTCGGTCATAATATTTCTAATTATCTTCTAATAATCTCCTCACACCACTTCAGAAGTATGCATATTATTTGGGATTTACTTGGCAGGATTTCAGGGTTAAACATTGTAACCTGCTCCTAGGTATCGCGAGATTCCCAGAGGGAGATCCGGCGATACTGAAGGACAGGAGGGGAAGCGTCGAGTGGAATCTCTGTAAGAGATATAAGAAAGATGAGAGACTAATAGAGTGACCGTTCAACTTGTAGTATATTAAAGAAGAGCGTTCCTGTGAGGCTTGAGAGTTCGAATCCTTAGGGGATCTCGAGCTCTTTAAATACAAATAAAGTAAAAACCAAATATCCTGTCCAAAGAGCGAATATCAAAATACAAAGCTACATGAGTAGCGAAACATCTAAGTCCTAAACAAGGTCATAGAAGCGACAGGATATAACTAACAAAACAAGTAATGAAATCAAACAAACAAGGGATCGCTACTGATGTACTAATCCAGTAATACATAGTAGGAAAGCATAGGGTATCCTAATTGGGTACAACATCAAAGGGTGCAAATAAGCGAGTAAAGGAAGGTACTACCCAATAGGAAACTATAACAATAAGGAAGGTACAAGGAAGGAATATGCGTTACTAGGGAATCCTAAATAGACAATATCCAACGTCAGTATAGTGAGTAGCAGAGATAATAGTAGATTCCGTTACATTCCCCCTAACAGAAATAAAACAAAAGAAAGGTACATGATTCCGTTAGGCTTCCATTTCAGTTTCTTCAAGGGAGGGGAGAGAGTAACAGGTTTCAGTCTCGGAGTAGTCAGAGTCTTGGATTGGGGCCCAAAATCCGTCAGGGTCAAGCTCTGGTGATAGAGGGAGATATTCGGGTTCCTGGACTGTCCAAGCTAACCAACATTCGTTATGAGTCCAAGGGAGGTGGAAGGGGATGGTTTCGTTATAGGTATCAAACCAGTAGGTTCTGAGAGCGGTACTGGCTCCTTCAAGGACGTCAAGGGGTTCCCATGTTGCTTCGATTTCGTCATAGCCTTTCCAGTGGATTAGGAATTGGCGTTTCCTTCGATAGATTCGATCCTTCATAACCTTTTCAACTTCCCATTCTTGTTGTCCAGATGCATCGATAGTAACTGGTTCCTTAGAGGCGGGGTCTGGAAGGCCTGGGAAGGCTTTAAGGTTTGGTCTGAGGTAGATTCGAAGATGGCTGCGATGAATCCATGGGTGGATTCCTTGCATGATGGGAAGGAGGTTGAGTTTATAGTTATCATGTTTGTCAGGGCCTTCGAGGACTGAGAAAGGTCCAAGCCAAGGTCCAACAAGTTTGTGGTTTCGTCCTATCTTGTGTACATAGGGTTCGGATCTGAGGGTGACTTCGGTCTTTCCTGGGGTAATTGGGGGTCCTTCTTTGCGTCTCTTTTGGCTAGTGGTAGTCTGGCGAGCTCTGGCCTTTTGGAGGGCGGTTCTTGCAAGCTGTTGGTTCTTCATAATCTGAGATGCAATATCATCAGCAGAAGGAACGGCAGTAGGCATGACCTTAACACTAGGGAGGAGGTTTATGATGCGTCCAAAGGTAATCTCAAAGGGTGAGAGATCAGTGCTGTCACTAGGAGCAGCATTGATGGCGGTTTGGACATGGGGAAGGTGGCGAGTCCATTTGGTGCCTTTAGGGTTAACGAAATTTCGAAGGCATTGGCGAATGGTCCTGATTCTTCGTTCAGTTTGGCCATTTGTCTGATGATGGTAAGCGGTAGCCATGTTGAGATCAATCTTGATGTTGGCCATAAACTGCATCCAGAAGCGGGAGGTAAACTTGGGGTCTCTATCAGAGACGATAGACGTAGGGAAACCATGACAGAGAAGATTCGTTCAATAAGGAGGTTTGCAGTTTCGACTGCAGTGATGTTTTGGGATACTGGGATGAGATAGGTAAATCCAGAGAAACGATCCAACACAACCAGGATTAGATCCTTCTTGTTGTCGCTTGGAAAAGGTCCTGCAAAGTCAATTGCAATCGAAGAGAATGGTTCTCTGGGGACAGGGAGAGGGGTGACAACTCCGTCAGGGAGGGTTGTAGGTTGCTTGTTCATCTGGCAAAGGTGGCATCTGCGAATATAGTCTTTGAAATCGTTCCTCATGGTCATCCAGTAGAAGTGTCTGGAGGCGTATTTGAAACATTTCTGGGCTCCCATGTGTGCCATTTGTTCATGGGTGATTCTGATAATTTCGTTCCTAATATTCTGTCCTTCATAAGCAGCTTCATAGGGGACATATGGACAGTCTCGACTGTCATCCTCCCCTCTTTTAACAAGAAGTCCATCATATAGAATCCAACTTGGATGGTTGGTGTTCTTGCTGACGATATTAAAGAGAGGATCGGTAGCGGTAGCCTTTCGAAGACTGTAATACCACTTGCCTTTAAGGTGCTGGGTGAGCTGGAAGGCGCGAACATCAAGGGCCCTGGATGGTTCATCAGGGAAAGGGTCATTGTAGTCAACAGGAGCGTCAGGGATCGGGAGGTCATCATCCTGTGCTGCATGATTCGAGGAGGGTCCATCATGGGTAGCGATTATAGTCTGGTATATTGGATGTCCATTGTCGTTCGTGAGAGCGGGAGGGAGAGCCCATTTGTCTTCTGCTCTGCGCTTAGGGTGGTGAGGGGTGATGAAACAGGAGGCAGAGTAGAAGGGGCTAGGGGAAGGGATGTGACGGGGTCCTGAGGGATAGTAGTGGCGGTCCTTTCCATCCATGTGTGCTTCGCATTCATCCCACACACAGGCTGTCCAGTGCATAGATCGATGTCTGGTAGACGTAAGAAATCGTTCCAACTCATCTCTGGGAGGAGTGGAAGTGGAGGGGGGTGGGCTGGCAGAGTATCCTGAGCTGGCGAGGGCAATTGATTCCAATTTGGTAATGGAGTCATGAATTCTTCCAAAGCAGTTTGTGATGGTGTTGAGGCGTAGAGCTCGTTCCATATGGTTTGAAGGGCTGTGAATCCTCTGTGCAAGTCCTGCAAGCTGTGCCTGAGCTGCTTGGATGAGTACCGTGGTTTCGGAGGGGTCATGGGGCTGGCCTTCGGTGCTGGCTTTGTTACTCTGCATCGCCTCGATTCCTTGTTGCAGGGTGGATTCCATCTGATCCAGTCCTTGTTCAAAAGGACCTGGGTGGTGATCGATTTTGTCTTCCTCTGTCGAGTCTGGGATTGGGACATCTCCAGTGTTCCACATTGATATGTGTTGAGGTATAGCGAAAGGGTTGAGTGGGGTAGGAGAGATAAAAGATGGTTCGCTTTCAGGATCGAGGGTGTGTGCGAGATTAAGGTAGTGCTTGGTGCTACTGGTCATGGCAGAATAGGCTTCCTTTATAGACTTTTTCTCAGTGGGGTCCACAAGGATCATTTCAGGGCTAGCATGGCGCTCCTCATATATCCTAGAGAGGGCGTCTGCAAGGACATTTCTTTCCCTGGTCTGTGGATAATATCGAAGTCATAAGATTGGAGGAACATTCTCCACCTTGTCTGGCGGTAAGGGAGGTTTGTCTGAGCTAGGAAGTATGATAGCGCTTTGTTGTCCGTTACTACTGTGAATCTGGTACCAAAGAGCATGGGGTGGAATGATTGAACAGCATCGACAATTGCAAGGAGTTCTAACTCATGCACAGGATAGTGCAGCTGACTAGTGGCGAATTTTCCACTATGGAATGCTGCAGGGTGTGCCTTTTCGGGGGTAGGTCCTTGGCCAATCCATGCACCTGCTCCAACTTTAGAAGCATCGGTGAAGAGGTAGATTTGGTGGTGTGACTTATAGTCAATAGGACGGAGGGTGGTGATATTTTTGGCTAGGTGTTTAATCTGTTGAAACGCCTCTTCATGCAGGGGTCTCCATTCGAAATCTTTTTGGGCAATTAGATCCGAGAGAGGGGCGCTAGCGGTAGCGAGGTGTGGTAGGAACTGAGCATGGTATATGACTACACCAATAAAGGTTTGTAATTCATTTTTCGATTTGGGGGTGTGCCAGTCTTGGATTCCTCGTATTTTTTCAGGGTCTGCATGGATTCCTTGATCATCTATAACATGTCCTAAAAGGGGTAGTTTATCGGCGAAAAATCTGCACTTGGATGGGGAAGCTCTGATGTTATGGTCCTGTAGTCTCTTACAAACCTGGCGGATATCATGGATATGAGCTTCAAAAGTGTCTGAGAAAATTGTGATATCGTCTAGGTATGCCCAAACTGTTTTTCCAATTAGTCCATCAAGGACATATTCGATAACTCGCATAGCTGTAGATGGTGCATTGCAATCTCCTTGCAGCATTACCTTGCATGCAAAGGTTCCGAAGGGTGTCTTGATTGTGTTGAGGGTTTCATCTTTAGGGGTTACTCGAATTTGGAAATACCAGTTGGATAGGTCAATGGTAGATCTGTATTTCGCTCTGACAACAGTTCTGAGAATCATAGATTGATTTGGAATAGTGCTATCGTTCTTGATAGTGATATCGTTCCTGGGGATCAGGTCTGCTAGGAGTCTGATTTCGCCATTGGGTTTGAGCTTTGGGAACATGTTGACTGGGTTGTTGGCTTCGCATGGGTAGATTATTTTTTTATTCTTCCAGTCCTCGATAATTTCTCTGTATGCTGGTAGGATTTTGTCAGGGACAGTGAACATTTTCGGGCTAGGTGCCGAAGTGGAATCAATTAGATTGATGTGGTGGTTAATATCTCGAAGGGGCGGTAGTTCAGTGATCTTCTTGGATGGGAACACTTCAGGAAATTCGGAAATGAAGTCAGGGGTATCGGTATTTGCCATAGCAGAGAATCTGGCATTGTTCGCTTTCTTGCAGGTGAGGGTGACTCCCTTGTCAGGGAAGGTGATAATAGCATTTCCGCAATCGATTACTGCATTATGGGCCGTCAGGTATGGCATTCCTAAAAAGATGTCATAGTTGTCTAGTGAGCAGACTAAGGCATCGGTGATGTCGCCCTTTTCGTTTTCTACTTGGATCAAGGGTTGGGCCTTGTAATTGATGGTTGAGCGAGATCCTTTAACTGCCATTTTCAAACTGATAGGGGTATCGAGGTCTTTGGTAGGGATTTGGAAGGTGGAGACGAATTTTCCAGAGATTAGGTTATCCCCCATGGTTCCTGTATCGAATAAGGCCTTTGCTTTGTGGCCATTAACTGTAATGTATGCTTCAAGGGCTCTGTTGGCGGTTCCAGATGGGCCTACATGGTTGGAAGTATTTGTGACTGTAAGGGTGTCCTGTTCTTCCTCTTGAGTATGGTAGGACTGGCGGGGTTTTCCTCTTCTCTCTGTTCCTCCTCTTCTTGCATTTCCTCTCTGGTTATATCCTCGATTGTTGTGCTGATTTCCTTTCTTCTCATAGCAATCGTTTGAGTAGTGTCCTAGTTTTCCACAATAGTAGCATCGGTCTTCTCGCTTTCTTCTATCCTTTTCCTGAGGGGATAGCTTCGTGTGCTGGGAGGTGTTGTTTGAGAAGCGTTGGGAAGGTCCTTGGGCGTTGTTTCTGGGTTCTTTAGCCTTGGGTTGGGAGACTGCATTGGATATAGCGTTGCTGTGCTGATTTCTGTTACCATAGAGTCCTGTAGAGTGAGCGATAGAGTCTCTTTTCTCAGCGATTTCAACTAGCTGGTCGAAAGAGGTGTCTGAGGTGATATGGGGTTTGACATCTCGCTTGAGTTTGATGTCCATGGCGTCTAGGAGTCTTTGCTTTGCTGAGTAGTCTGAAATCGTTCCTGGAGGTAGGCTGTCTCTGAGAGTTTCAAGGGAGATGACTGTGTCCGTTATCTGTGCCGTTTTTCCATTAGTAGTCTGCTTGACTGCAAGCCATTGTTCATAGATTGTATCAGTGGATGTAGAAGGTAGGAAGTATCCTTCAAATTTCCTCTTGAGTCCTTCAACAGTTTTCGTTCCTTGGTTGTTGTCATACTGGGTGAATTTCTCGAGGGCCTTATCTCTGCAGTAGGCTCCATAGTACTGCAAGGCTTCATGGTCTGTGTCTTGGATTCCATAGCTGGATATGTAGCGGCGGACTGTATTGAACCATGAATTAATTCTCAATGGGTCTCGGTCTTTTCCTTCTCCTGTATAGAAGAATGGTGCTGGCCATTTGGGGCGGCTACTGCCTTCTGGTTGGAGAGACATAGCGGCGGGTCTGGGGCTTGGTGGTGGTGGAGGACTTGGGGGTGGAGGCGGCTCTTGGTCAGGGCTTGATGGTCTTGTAGATGGCTGGCTAGGTGGCGCTTGTTTTGCTGGGTCAGGATCTTGGTCTGGGTCAGGATCTTGGTCTGGGTCAGGCTTGGGTGTTCCTTCCTGATGTAGTTGTTCTTGGTCAGGGGTTTCGTCAGGTTCCTGGTCCTCTTGGTCTTCTTGGTTTTCGCTGTCTTCTGGGTTGTGTTCTGGGGCGTCGTCTTCGCTGCTTGATTCTTCTTCTGACGATTCTTGGTCTTGGCTTTGGTGTGGGTCAGGTTCTGGTGCAGGTGGTGGAGCTGTTTTCTTTGCTGGAGCGGCAGGCTTTGGCTTAGCTGAGGATCCTGATGGCGCTGCAGGAGCTTTGGTGAAGCGTCCTTTGGGGTCTCTTGGAAGCGAAATGGTTGCTATTTGGGGTGAGCAGTTCTCACCAGGAGTCTGCTCTAGGCCTTTCAAGGAACAAGGAGGTGTACCGGTACTGCAGGGTCAAGGGAGGCGAAGGGTGATCAGTCCTATGCCGAGATCAAAGGGTGTACTTAAGTCTAGGTCCAAAAATGTAACCTGCTCCTAGGTATCGCGAGATTCCCAGAGGGAGATCCGGCGATACTGAAGGACAGGAGGGGAAGCGTCGAGTGGAATCTCTGTAAGAGATATAAGAAAGATGAGAGACTAATAGAGTGACCGTTCAACTTGTAGTATATTAAAGAAGAGCGTTCCTGTGAGGCTTGAGAGTTCGAATCCTTAGGGGATCTCGAGCTCTTTAAATACAAATAAAGTAAAAACCAAATATCCTGTCCAAAGAGCGAATATCAAAATACAAAGCTACATGAGTAGCGAAACATCTAAGTCCTAAACAAGGTCATAGAAGCGACAGGATATAACTAACAAAACAAGTAATGAAATCAAACAAACAAGGGATCGCTACTGATGTACTAATCCAGTAATACATAGTAGGAAAGCATAGGGTATCCTAATTGGGTACAACATCAAAGGGTGCAAATAAGCGAGTAAAGGAAGGTACTACCCAATAGGAAACTATAACAATAAGGAAGGTACAAGGAAGGAATATGCGTTACTAGGGAATCCTAAATAGACAATATCCAACGTCAGTATAGTGAGTAGCAGAGATAATAGTAGATTCCGTTACAAACATTGTTCGCACTTTTGTTCCCCTTATATTTCTTTCTTACACTTGGTGTTCGCACTCCTGTATAAATATGGTCGCTATCGCCCACCTTGCTTAGATAGAATAAGAACCAGAACTCCTACCAATCTGCCTTTTCGCCTCCTCGCCAGGGAGCGACGTGTCGCATTTCCAGGTTTTCCACCTATTATCTTCCTTGATTCGTATCTCACGATAGCTTCAAGTCTTTAACTTCAAAGCTTGTCTTTGATTTTATTATTTATTTACGATACTATTTATCGTATTTACCTATAGTTTTTTCTTCGTTTGCTCTTGTCCTCCTTTTTGGTCGCTATGGTCAAACGAAAATCTTCTTCTTTTTCAGCTGCCTCTGTTGCTTGTACAGGGGTTACGCTATCTCGGTCGGTCGACAAGTGCCTTGCTCTCGAAGCTGAGGTCTCTCGACTTAGACACCATATTTCCGTCCTCTCCCGTCGTTTACATTTGTTAAAAGAGGAGAGTGAGTCCGCGGGGCCCCCGGTTGACCCTGTATTATCTCCCCCTGCTTCTGTTTTTAGTGGGGGTGACGACAGCGACGTGCCCCCTCCTGATGGTGGGCCGATTATTTCTGGTGGTGGTGTGGTTGTGCGGTTGCCTGGTGTCCCCTCTGTGGGTTCTGACTCGTCGGTTGTTTCCGACGTTGTTATTCCGGACGCGGACACCTGTCATTATGACAGGTCATTTTGTGATCGGTCGGTTTCTTTCGCTAGGACTGGCCCGGACTCCTCGGACGACGAGGATGTGGTGGTGGGGGATAGGATTGTGGTGGGTGGGTCGACCTCTGGTGGGCGGCTCGCGGTGATGGATGTGGCCCCGGTGGCCGATGATGGAAGTTTTGATGGTCACTCTGTGGCCAGTTTTTCTAGTGATGTCGCTGCTGGTCCTTCTAGTGGTTTGACACGGACTTCGGTTGACCTGAGTGGACGCCGGACTACGACGGGGGCCGTTGAGGCCTACGAGAATGCACGAGCGGCCGATGGACGACGGGGGGCCGGAGTGCACGAATATTGGCGGACCTTGGGAAGAGAGGGTCCTGGAGTGCTTGCCGCTGGGAAGCGGAAGAAGCAAGTGAGTTGGGGAACCCGGATGGATCCGGGCATTGGTCATGTTTGTCCTCGTGGACGAGTCGCTTCCGGACGGTTTTGGCGAATTCGCTGCCCGTGTGGCTGGGAGGGCAATAAGGGTGGGGGATGGAACAACCATTTGAGGGGACTGGAACGGATGAGGTGTGAGCTTGCCGCTCACTTGCCTTACGTTGGTGCTTGGGATAACTTCGGTGGTTGCTTGGTGACCGGATGTGGCTATCGGCCCCCGGATTACGATTTGTTGGTGGATAACTGGCGGTCTGTTGAGGACGTTGGTTGATCTATGCGTTGCTGTTGGTTTTTTTTTATGGTTGGGTTGCGAGGCCAGGTTGCTGGTGGGGGCTTTGATGGTCGGCGGGCCATATGGCTCTTGGTAGTGTTTTTGACGGACGGTACTGGAGGAGGATTTCTTTTGTTTGGGGGTCTGGGCCGCGGGAAGGCGGTTTATTTTTGGTTGGGATTACCTGTAATTTACTCATGACCTCGCTTTGTGGTGGTGCGTCGCCGGGACTTGCCTGTCGCCCGGAGCCTAAGGTACGCCTGGATAGGCCTCTGCTGACGATGGCGTTGATGGGAATGATGCGGTCTTAGGTATGGTTGTGCGGTTGGTACCGGACCAGAGGTACTAGGGATTAGGCAGGGTTTCGTGTTCTGTTGGCTTACCGGATGGACTGTAATGCTGCGGTGGCCGTTTGCCTTTGGACTTTGGCGGTGCCTCCTGATATTAAATATATTTGATTACTACCAATCTGCTCTACTACTATCTACCCTCCTCGCTTAGCGTGTCCCAGCAGCACCCCTCGTACCTGCTTAGTATTATCCACATAGAATAGATCGTGCCTTAGTTCACATTTGAACATTAAGCCCCAAGCAACCAACAATACGGAGGTACTCGGGGGTGTCGGTAAAAAGTACTAAAAACCGGAAAACTATTTCTGCCGATCCCATACAAACCTCTGTGGAGACAAGGGTTATGTTTTCCAATTTTTAATGAACCCTCCGAGTACCGGTACAAGGCATAAGTTTTGTAGGTTACACAGAGAGTCAGAGCTGCAGAGCTAGCTTGTGGAACCTACAAAACTTACGCCCCGTAACTCCGTAAATGGACCAGAGCATTCTTGTGCAACACCAGAACCTTATGATGCCACTCAGCTTTCTCGCTTTCTTCGAGTCTTATACATCCTCACCGGGTCCGAGAGAAGTCAGATTCTCATTGAACACGATTCCTCTCCAACTCCCACAAAAAGGATTTCAGATAATCGATTATCGCACAGATGTCGTCAAGATACCACCAGGTCAACGGTAATATCAACTCGTTCAATAATATCGTCAACTTCAATACAGAGCTAGGCGACGAGGGGCGCCAAATTCTGCAGTGGCTATCGCCACTTGACCCACAGCAACGGCACCAGGGCGTGCAAACCGACCGACTCGATAATGTGGGAAACTGGGTACTAGAAACCAGCGATTTCAGAAACTGGCATGATGGGGACGATGGTTGCGTTGAGCCAGTGTTGTTCTGTTACGGGAATCCAGGGGTGGGGAAAACCTATCTCAGGTAAGGTCTCTTTCTAGTAAAAGATAATGCGGATGTCGCTGACTATCGGTAAATGATAGTTCCCTAGTTATTGATAGTCTATGCAATCAGGCTAGAGGAAAAGAAGTTGCCGTTGTGGGACTATATTGCGATTTCCTAGCCCAGCAAGAACAGTCCACCGTAAATATGTTGGGTGCCGTGCTCAAACAACTTGCCGGGAGAGGGGGAGTCCCAGAGTATATACGGGAGACTTTTCAGAAGGCCAAAAAAGAGTTTGGTGGCCGAGGTCTCCGAGTTCCCGACATGGTGGAAATTCTAAAGAAGGCTGTTACATCGCTACCGCGTGTATTCATATGCATTGACGCTTTAGACGAATCTGCTCCGAAGCAGCGACGGGAACTCCTTGAATCACTACGAGAAATCGTTCGGATATCACCAAACGTAAGAGTATTCCTTACCGGAAGGCCCCATATCGACGACGAAGTCGTGAAATATTTTAGGAACGCCATCCGGATAACTCTCAGTCCTACCCCTGGCGATATTAAGAGTTACCTGGAGATGAGGCTCGATAGCGACACTGATCCTAACGCAATGGACGACGAACTACGGGCCGACATTATGAGAATCGTTCCGGAGAAGATCTCAGAAATGTGAGTAAGAATATCAAATATATTGCAAATAAAACCCCGCGGTGCAATTCACTAACGGTAGTGTCTAGTTTTCTTCTCGTTGCTCTAAACATTGGTGCAATCCTGGGCGAGACTACTCTCCATCAGAGAAGAAAGAAGCTTGATGAGATGACCAAAGGGGAAGGTCTGGGAGATGCTTATGAGGCAACACTCTCCCGAATGAAGGCGCAGCCAAGAAGTAGATCAAAACTTGGCATGGAAGTTCTAATGTGGGTATCACATGCGGAGCGGCCATTGCATGTTGACGAGTTATGTCATGCCTTAGGGGTAGAAGAGGGATCTATCGACTTGAACACCCGGAATATTCCCGCGATAGAAACACTACTGGCATGCTCACTAGGGCTCGTCACGGTCGAGAAGTCTTCCTCTACTGTCCGGCCAGTCCATTACACCCAGGGACAAGAGTACCTCTCCCATTACCCCAATTTGTTCCTCAAGCCCCACTCTATGATCGCTGAGGCCTGTTTGGCCTACCTCAATTTTCAGCACGTGTTGAGCTTTTCGCCTACTCTTCGTTCTGTCCCACCAACAGCCCCTTTTGTTGAATATGCTTCTTGTTACTGGGGTACACATGCCAAACGGGAAAGCACCGAAAGGGTGAAAACTCTTGCATCAAAGCTACTCGATGGATACGATAAGCACATATCTTCGAAGATACTGCTATTGCGTGGGATGCACTTTCGGGACCGGCCTTTTGATCTACAAGACACCCCTACGGGATTTACCGGACTTCACGGCGCCGCATACCTCGGATATGTGGAGATAATAGTTGCTCTATTAGACACAAATAAATGGGATGTGCAGGCAACCGATTTCCATGGTAACACGGCAATCTCCTGGGCTGCTAGGAGAGGGCATGAGGGGGTGATAAAGGCACTGCTGCAACGGGGCAACGTCAACCCCGACAAAGCAGATAAGTGGAGCCGAACACCACTCTTGTGGGCTGCCCGAAATGGGCATGAAGGAGTCGTGAGGATGCTTCTGGGACGGAACGACGTCAATCCCAACAAAGCGGATAAATGGAGCGAAACACCACTCTTGTGGGCTGCCAATAATGGGCATGAGGAGGTCGTGAGGGTGCTTCTGGAACGGAACGACCTCAGTTCCGACAAAGCGAATAAGTGGGGTCAAACACCGCTCTTGTACGCTGCCCTCAATGGGCATGAGGGGGTCGTGAGGATGCTTCTGGAATGGAACGACCTCGATCCCGACAGAGCGAGTGGGTGGAGTCAAACACCGCTCGCCTGGGCTGCCAAAAATGGACATGAGGGGGTCGTGAGGATACTTCTGGAACGAAGGGACGCCAATCTCAACATACCTGACTCCTACTATAGCCAAGCACCGCTCTCCTGGGCTGCCAAAAATGGACATGAGGGGATTGTAAGGATACTTCTGGAACGGAACGACGTCAATCCTAACACAGCCGACACCAAATATGGCCGAACGCCGCTCTCGCGGGCTGCCGAGAATGGGCATGAGGGGGTCGTGAAGATGCTACTGGAACGGAACGACCTCAATCCCGACAAAGCGAATAAGTGGAGTCAAACACCGCTCTTGTACGCTGCCTACAATGGGCATGAGGAGGTCGTGAAGATGCTGCTAGAACGGAACGACATAAATCCCAATAAGGCGGATAAGGAGAGCCGAACGCCCCTCTCCTGGGCTTCCAAAAATGGACATGAGGGGGTTGTGAGGATGCTTCTGAAACGGAACGACGTCAATCCTAACACAGCCGACACTAAATATGGGCGAACGCCGCTCTTGTGGGCTGTCAAGAGTGGGAATGAGGGGGTTTTGAGGATGCTGCTGAAGCGGAACGACATCAATCCCGAAAAGGCGGATAAGTGGGAGCAAACACCGCTCCTGTGGGCTGCCAAGTATGGGCGTAAAGGGGTCGTGAGGATGCTGCTTGAACGGAACGACGTTAATACCAACACACCTGTCACCGAATATGGTGTGACGCCGCTCTGGTTGGCTGTCGAGAGAGGGCATGAGGAGGTGGTGAAGATGCTTCTGGGACGGAATGATGTTGATCCCAACACGCCTGTCACCGAATATGGCCAAACGCCGCTCTTGTTGGCTGCTGAGAATGGACATGAGGGGATTGTAGGGATACTTTTGGGACGAAAGAACGACGTTAATCCTAACACAGCCGACACTAAATATGGGCGAACGCCGCTCTCCTGGGCTTCCAAAAACGGGCATGAGGGGGTCGTGAGGATGCTGATGGAATGGAACGACGTCAATCCTGACAAAGAAGATGAGGATAGCCTAACAGCACTCTCTTGGGCTGCCAGGAATGGGCATGAGGGGGTCGTGAGGATCCTGCTAGAACGGAACGACCTCAATCCCGACAAAGCGAATAAGTGGAGTCAAACACCGCTCTCCTGGGCTGCCAGGAATGGACATGAGGGGGTTGTGAGGATGCTTCTGGAACGGAACGACGTTAATCCAAACACACCTGTCACCGAATATGGCCAAACACTGCTCTTATGGGCTGCCGAGAATGGACATGAGGGGATTGTAGGGATGCTTTTGGGACGGAACGGCGTCAATCCTAACACAGGCGACACTAAATATGGGCGAACGCCGCTCTCCTGGGCTTCCAAAAATGGGCATGAGGGGGTCGTGAGGATGCTGCTGGAACGGAACGACGTCAAACCTGACAAGGAGGATGAGGATAGCCAAACAACGCTCTCCTGGGCTGCTAGGAATGGGCATGAGGGGGTCGTGAGGATGCTGCTAGAACGGAACGAAGTTAATCCCGACAAAGAGGATAAGTGGAACCAAACACCACTCTCCTTGGCTGCCAATAATGGGCATAAAGGGATCATGAGGACACTACTGGAACGGAACAACGTTGATCCCAACCCACCTGATAACGAATATGGCCAAACGTTGCTCTCGTGGGCTGCCGAGAATGGGCGTGAGAGGGTCGTGATGCTGCTGCTAGAACGGAACGACGTTAATCCCAACACGCCTGTCACCGAATATGGCGTGATACCGCTCTCGTTGGCTGCCAGGAATGGGCATGAGGGGGTCGTGAGGATGTTTCTAAGACGGAATGAGGTTAATCCCGACTTAGCGGATAAGTGGAGCCAAACACCGCTCATGCGAGCTGCCGAGAATGGACATGAGGGAGTCGTGAGGGCGCTACTGGAACGAAACGACGTCAATCCGGGCAAAGCCGATAAGTGGAGTCGAACACCACTCTCGCGGGCCCTCGAGAATGGCTATGAGAGAATTGCAAATCTATTGCAGGAGGGAGCGCATTTGATTCCCAAATATTCCGCAAGCCCTCAATCAACCGAACTCTCCTCTCCCGAGCCCTCCGAGCTATCTGAGCCACCTCCCAAAAGGGCTCGCATGTTTTGACATTCAAGGATCAAACCCGACAGTTCCCTCTCTACCTGCCCAGTGTACCCTTGCAGCAGGGCAACCGACCTAAAGAAACCAAATCCAACGTCCGCCACCCACTGTTCTCCATCCGTGGATCTCCAAGTCATTACAGATTTCAAATCTTAGAGCCATTTGCCTAGAATACCTCGCTATCTCTTCCGTCCCCCCAATTACCCTCTCCCATTTCCTCCTTTCTTATCACTCCATCCTTTAGGTTCTACTTTGCCAAATTTCCCTGCATCCGAGGTCTATCCGCGCCTTTCTATACTTTTCATGATTGACTTCGTGTTTAATTGTATTATTGCACAATTTAGATTGCAACCCTGTTTATTATAACAGGGATTGATACAAGTTTGATGGATATAGACGTGGATTAGATATAGACACACAATGCACATAAGAGCAAGTGCGCCACAGGAATCAACGGACAAGAGTTCATGGTGTAGCGTAATTCATAGAGTTTGGTCTATCGCTTCTCTTTTCTATTACTTATCCGTAGCCTCTCATCTGCTCGCCCTATCGGGAGGCAAATACTTTTTAATACCAAACACCCGAGCTTTTTGCTCCCTCTACCTTTCTTCAGCCATTACAATTAACACATAGTGCCTTCACCACTAAATTTACAGCCCCCTCCCCCCTACTCACACCCCTCGCAGGCTCTACAAGTCCCCACTGCCTAGAAACCACTGTAGGAGCATTTCTATATATATTGGAAGCTTAACGAGAAAGGAACCTTGAAAGAGCCAAACTAGATTAAGAACTCTCTCCAAACGCTAGCCCACTATCATACCCACAGTACTTGCGGGAGTGCTAAACGTACAGTACCGCCCACAAGAACATCAGCCAAGCCCTGAATTTCCAAGGCTGGCATGCCAATATCACTTTCCGCCGTTCCGGTACCGTTAATGCAATCACATGATTTACATCGATAATCCAAGGCCCCTAACTCCCATTTCCAAGAGAGATAATATACTACCGGTCACTCTTATTCCATTCCATAGCCAACAGACAAGAGTCCTCGTGAAGTGAGGTTTCTCTTTCACGGGGATAACCGGGGTGTAATTAAGTCTCTGGCACAAAGGCTAGAAGGAGGCTACTTCACGAGGATTTTCTCTAAGTGGCTGTAGTTAGATATTCTAATTCAGATTCCTGGAGGTGTAATGATCGTGGTATTATCGCTATTGGGGGGAGGGAATAACTCCCTGCATTCCGGATTCGCGCCGAGTATTATAGTACACGGAGAAATAAATAGATAAGGGACGAGTAATTACTCGACGTTAGGGGATTTTTAGGACCTCCAAGTGCACTATTTTAGGAAAGTATTCCATCAATTAACCTGGCGGGCCGGCTGGGAATATTTGTTGAGATTTGTGCCATGTGCATGTATGCGGCGGGTAGTCTTCTTTCGCTCTATCAATCCCGCTGTCTTTCCGAGTGACAAGATTCTATAGATATGCGCTTATAATATTATCATAATTCCTAAGTAACTTAATCGGAAGACCCACCACCGACGCTGTAGTATCTGCCGAGCATTGGCTCCTAGTTTCCGGAAGCGTAGTCAAGAAACTGCAGTCCATCTAGCATTTTCTTGAGAGGTTATAATAGATTGGTTGGAAATACAGATAAGTCGCTAGGCGATGGTCTCATGGGGGTTTTGAAAAATGTCCAGGCGGCTATGCAGATATTCTAGCAAGGTATGACCCACAGTGCCGGACCCTCAGTTGATGTTTCTCGGCCAACAGTAACTGTTGAAGGGATAAGGTATACTTCTTAGACCTAGGTCATCGCTAGTCAAGCAAAGTACGGCACTTGTGAAATACACCAAACCAAAACAAATGAAATCCGACCTTAATTAAATTTGCATCACTTTAAGAACCCCAATGCCAATGATTACCAGACTTCAGACACCGATAACCGGGGAATAAGAGATTTGGCACATTTCTCTCGGTCTACAATTAATCCGAAATCCCCTTTGTGCAGTCAGGTGAAATTCAAGATTCTCAAAATCTTATGCTAATCCTCTGGATGTCTAAGAGAGCCCAATGGAAAAAGAAAGATACATATTTTTGAAAGTACTGATCTTCAGAGACGCCCACCACTGCCAGGTATTCAAAGCATGTCTGATCCTGCTGGAATTTGGATATTTCAAACTCGGGACCAGTCTCGAATCCCCCAACATTAGAGATAATGAGCCAACGTCGAAATGTCATTGTCACATGATTGCGAACATTCCCATTTTAAGTTTAAACTAGGCCTTGAGGCTGATATTTATTACTGTACTATAACACAAGGAACGTACTCCGCTGCCTTTTAATACTAAATTATGGCTTTCTATTAACTACCCAAAGTAACTAGAATAAATCCCATCATCCTAGCTCTTTATAATATGCGGGGCAGTGATACTCGTGTCAAGGTTGTGGCTAGCACTACAATTTGAGTTCTCGCTGGCTCTGACATGGGAGCACACTATTGTGGAATTTGTGGTTAAGCATAATGATGGACACAAGCATGATTGAGCAAATTATGGGAGTCATGCTGGACTATAATCTAATTGAGAGGAACATATGATCGCCCTTATCGATCAAAGAGGTAGGTCCTGATCGAGTGACTAATCATGACTACGCCTCCAGTATGGTCTAGGATTGTTGATTATCATCGACTTCGCTTATGTATTATCCAAGCCACTTTTACGTGTCAGTATACCATTGAGCAACTTGATTTTTAGTTTTGCGTTTCCTACTTTCTATATTCTATATCTAGTATCCAGTATTTGATTTTCTGCCCATCACCTTAAAAAATGACTTTTACCAATTATTTATCCATACAACTAACTTCGTGTTCATCACTTTCTGCAGGACTTTCACCATCTGCCCCGTAATCTCCTTCCCTACCCAGCAATGATTCAGCAAATACCTGCCTCCCATAGTGCACTATTCAAGCCAGGCTTTGGAAAAAATAGGGAGCCGAAGAGTGAGTGATCTGTTATGATTGAATTTATCCGAACCTAGTCCCGTATCGTCGATGATCGAGCAGTACCCACGATCGACCAACTCGAGTAGATCATGGATACTATGCTCATTCAACCAATGATCCAAGGACCCCCGTGATCGGTTAGATGTCTTGATACTGCTCGACATTCTCAGCCTACTGCGCGCGCGGACCGCCCATCCTTTTATCATTCAGGCAAAGGCTTCGAATATGCGCTTGGGATCGATGTAGCGCCAGAAGGAATGCGACTCTGAAACAGCCGGAGGAGGAAAGGGTCGGATGCGCGAAGGCTATGAAAATCGGGAGGTCTTTGCGAAACCTATCTTTTCTTTAGTTAGCACGGGAGTCAACGGGGAAAGGGATGCCTATGTGGAAGATAAAAATGTGTGTCGCGATCGCTAGAAGGATAAGAAAAAGACTTGGTTAGTTTATATACTGCAACCTTTACCGTTAGTTAGCTAGTTAGAGAGCCGTGAGCGTGAATTGTGCGAGGGGAGCAAGAGTTGAATAGAAGAACTTCCCCCCTCCTAAGTTTTACATTGGAGATTGGAGTCTTTCAGGTTGGCTCTTGGCATTTGTTTTGTGTTACTGCCGCAGCTTCGCCTTTTTCATGGGTTCTTATCACCACAGCAACCGCGCTCGCTAAGCCACTTTTGCCAGCATAAGCACTGCGATGGCTAGAAATTGCATCATAGACCTGAGGCGCACACAACCGAAGCCTTGCACATTCTGCTATCACTTTTTCAACTCAGCTAAACTCTATAAGTAGGCGTGCAAGTGCTTAGTCTCATATTTCAAGCATGCGTGCGCAAGAGCAAAAAATAGAAGGGAACGCATAGCAGTACCAAACCGCGATAGTAAAGTAATAAGTTCCCCAAGGCTCAATGTGGGGTACTCGGGTATACCATGAATTCATGGTACAGAGCAGGGGTGGTCATTCCTCTGTCGAGACGGCAACTTTGGAACACTCAAAAAATATGTGTTCCAAGCCGATGTGGCGGTGGTGATAAGCCACCGGTTGCGAAACATCTTAAATTCAGGCTGTTGCACACACCCGCTAGATACCACCTTGGCTGCTGTTTACTTGTGCCATAGCCCAGCTTGCACGGTTCAAGCATAGTGGAGCACCGGTACATTCTCCCCAAACCATTATCCGGCTTTCTGATGTCTGCTAAGCCCCATTTTTGTCTAAGTGCGTTGATTTAGACAAAATTGTGGTACCCGCTTGCAAGCGCTGTACCACTGCTGTTTCACATCTGATCCCTGCTCTGTACCATGAATTCATGATATACCCGAGTAACTTTGTAGCTCAACGTAACTTCTTGGCTTAATGTATAATAACCTAGATGAGATGAAGGCACATGTAAAAGAAAGGTAGGTTGTTCAAACCTACTCGGGTACAAGAAAATATCTAAACTACTAACTGCAGGTATTAAGCGACAGGAAAGGTTTGAAAAATAGATGTAGAGCAGAATGGTATGTGAAGTTGATTCCCAATGTCGTGTTGAGCTAGTAAGGCGCAAGGCTACATTGAGCTGTCGGGCACTGTTTTGAGTGCCAGGGGTCTTGGTGCGCCGGCAGCAACCTTGGCGCGGGTGAATCGGTGCAGTGGCAAGAGGCTTGCCACTTCGTTGCTATCCCCTAATCTGTGTGCAGATTTCGCAGCTTTTTAGCGTGGTTAGCCTCAGACCTTTACCAAAGGTAGTATGATCAACGAGCTCTTGCTGTGACCTGGTCAGTAGAAAACATCTCCGCGGTCACAACACTTGAACTATTCCTAATCTCGGAATATTCTAGGGAACTAAAAAGCGACAAATACAGACGAAGGGATACAAAATTGGTGATTTTAGCGTCGCTTTCAAGCTTCTATGATACTTCCGAATTCAGAATTTCCAATTCCTCCCACCTACAATCATGGAACACTCAAATACACAACCCCCACAAATACACATTAGCTTCCGATTGCGCTTCTGATTGGCTGAATATTAGTAATCTCAATATATAAACCAATCAGTTGGGAGTGTGTATTTGGGGGGGTTGAGTGTTCCGCGATCGTAATATTTGCTCTATAACTTCAAAAGTAGTTTAGCGTGTGGTCGCCGTGGAGAATTAAGAATGGATGCCGTGCTTAACCTCGATATCCCGTGGACTCCGCTAGGCAAGCGACTAATTTTGATGCGGGTGAAAAAAGCAAGCTCTGTTTGACTGGTAGCCTACTGCAAGCCAAACTGGATAATCTCAAACTAGCCGCGCTTTGGCGAGGCAAAACATTTCAGGGCGCCAACTCTATCAGAACGTTCGTGTATATACTGTTTGTGTTCACTGAATACTGTGAGTATGTTAAGATACGATATCAAGACGGTGAACCGATATAATACTATACAGTGATATGAAATAAGAATACTAAGTGCAGCGTAGATGGAGGTACCATATTCAAATATTTGGTGGTAACTAAACTATTTTTCAGGCTGAGACCCAGAACTAATCTGGAGGCAAAATCCATTCAAAAACTGGTGCTTGGCGAGTAGACTACTTTCCAAGCATTTCCGACAATGATTGGACCAGTGCATGCTTGTGTAACGCCAGAACCTTATGCTGCCACTCCGCTTTCCCGCTTTCTTCGAGTCTTATCCACCCTCACCAGCTCCGAGAGAAGTTAGATTCTCATTGAACACGATACTTCTCCAACTCCCACAAAACTGGAATTCAGATAATTGATTATCGCACAGATGTCGTCAGGATACCAGCATGTCAGCGGTAATATCAACTCGTTCAACAATATTGTCAACTTCAATACAGAGCTAGGCGACGAGGAGCGCCAAATTCTACAATGGCTATCGCCACTCGAGCCACAGCAACGGCACCAGGGTGTGCGAACCGACCGACTCGATAACGTGGGAAACTGGGTACTAGAAGCCAGTGATTTTAGAAACTGGCGTGATGGGGAAGATGATTGCGTTGAGTCTGTGTTGTTCTGTTACGGGAATCCGGGGGTGGGGAAAACTTATGTCAGGTAGGAAAGACTCTTGCTTGATGAAAGATAATACGGATGTTGCTAACCATCAATGAATGACAGTTCCCTAGTTATTGATAGCCTGTGTGATCTGGCTGGAGGAAAAGAAGTTACCGTCGGACTATACTGCGATTTCCTTGCCCAGCAAGAACAGTCCACCGCAAATATGTTGGACGCTATCCTCAAACAACTTGCCAGGAGAGGTGGGATCCCGGAGTATATGAGGGAGGAATTCCGGGAGGCCAAAAAAGGGGTTTGGCGGCCGAGGTCTCCGACTTCCCGACATGGTGAAAATTCTGAAGAAGGCTATTACATCGCTACCGCGTGTATTCATATGCATTGACGCTTTAGACGAATCTACTCCGAAGCAGCGACGGGAGCTCCTTGAATCACTACGAGAAATCGTTCGGATATCACCAAACGTAAGAGTATTCCTTACCGGAAGGCTCCATATCGATGACGAAGTCGTGAAATATTTTAGGAACGCCCTCCGGATACCTCTCAGTCCTACCCCTGGCGATATTAAGAGTTACCTGGAGATGAGGCTCGACGGCGACACTGATCCTAACGCAATGGACGACGAACTACGGGCCGATATTATGAGAATCGTTCCGGAGAAGATCTCAGAAATGTAAGCAAGAATATCAAATATATTCCCAGTACAATCTAGATGTGTAATTCACTGACCGTGGTGTCTAGTTTCCTTCTCGTTTCTCTAAACATTGATGCAATCCTGGGCGAGATTACTCTCCATCAGAGAAGAAGGAAGCTTGATGAGATGACCAAAGGCGAGGGTCTAGGAGATGCTTATGCGGCAACACTCTCCCGAATGAAGGCACAGTCGAGAAGTAGATCAAAACTTGGCATGGAGGTTCTCATGTGGGTATCCCATGCGGAGCGGCCATTACATATCGACGAGTTATGCCATGCCCTGGGGGTAGAAGAGGGATCTATTGACTTGAACATCCGGAATATTCCTGCGATAGAAACACTGTTGGCATGCTCACTGGGGCTTGTCATGGTCGAGAAGTCCACATCCACCGTCCGACCAGTCCATTACACCCTACAAGAGTACCTCTCCCATAACCCCAATTTTTTCCCCAAGCCCCACTCTATGATCGCTGAGGTCTGTTTGACTTACCTCAACTTTCGGCACGTGGTGGGCTTTCCGCCTACTCTTCGTTCCGTCCCACCAACCGCCCCGTTCGCTGAATATGCTTCTTGTTACTGGGGCACACATGCTAGACGGGAAAGCACGGAAAGTGTGAAAATTCTTGCATTAAAGCTACTTGATGGATACGAGAAGCACATATCTTCGAAGATACTGTTATTGCGTGTGGGCTATTGGAACCGGCCTCTTGACCCAGCAAGCACCCCTACGGGATTTACAGGGCTTCACAGCGCCGCATACTTCGGATATATGGAGATAATAGTTACTTTACTGGAGACAAATAAATGTGATGTGGGGGCAGCTGATCTCTGTGGTAGCACAGCAACTCCTGGGCTGCTAAGGGAGGGCATGAAAGTGTGGTCAGGGTACTGCTCCGACGAAACCACGTCAATCTCGACGAAGCGGATAAGGAGAGACGAAGGCTACTCTTGTGGGCTGCCGCGAATTGGCATGATGAGGTCATGAGGATGCTGTTTGAACGGATCGTCATCAATCCCAACACATCCCACATCGAATGCAGTCTAATCCTTGCGTATGCTTCCGCGAAAGGGTATCAGGGGATCGTGGTGGCACTGCTCGAGCGGAACGACGTTGACCTCGACAAGGCGGATAGCTTAGGCCAAACACCGCTCTTGCGGGCTGCCCCGAATGGGCATGAGGGGATCGTGAAGATTCTGCTTCAACATAACGACGTCAATCCCGATAAAATGGATAAGGAATACCGAACGCCGCTCTCCCGAGCTGCTACGGCGGGGCGTGAGGGGGTGGTAAGAATGCTTCTGGAACAGAGCGACGTCAATCCCAACACTCCTGACAACGAATATGGCCAAACGCCGCTCTCGTGGGATGCCGAGAATGGACATGAGGGGGTCGTGAGGACACTTCTGGGACGGAACGACGTCAATCCCGAGAAATCGGATAAGAGGAACCAAACACCACTCTCCTTGGCTACCAAAAACGGGCATGAGGGGGTCGTGAGGATGCTGCTAGAACGGAACGACGTCAATTCCAACCGAGTAAGCGAAGCCCGACACCGCTCTCGCTAGCGCCAAGGACGGGCATGAGAAGGTTGTAAGGATTTTGCTGGAAACGAAAGACGCCAGCCCGGACAAAGTGTATTGCTAGGGCAAAAGACCGTTTACGCGCGCTACTTGAAATGGACATGAGGGGACCGCAAAGATGCTGCTGAAACGGAATGACGTCAATCCCGATAAACTTATTCCACATCTTTCTATGATTGACTTTGTATTTACCCGTATTATTGCACAATTTAGACAGCAACTGTGTTGTATTATAAGGATGGATGGAAGTTTCATGGATATAGACCTGGATTAGATATACACACCAGAGCTGGTGCACAACAGGAATAAACGGACAAGAGTTTATGGTGTAGCGTGGTTCCCGGAGTTTGATCTATGTTTCTCTTGTCTATTACCTATCCTTGGCCCTCACCTAGTCATCCTATCGCAAGACAATTTTTATTTTTTTTATTTTTATTTTTATTTTTGTTTTTTATATCATGTATTACATGTTAAGGTACAAGAACTCGCATGCAGCACTCGCTATGGCGTAAAGAAAACCTTAATCCCAAGAACAATTCCTCCCCGGACTAAGGAAAAAACCATCACCTCAAGTCCCTCTGGTGTGGAACCAACCGCACATCTTGCACATAAGAAGAGCAACCCGCCCGCCAACAGAAAGAAACCAAACTACTGAAGCTGGCTCAGCAACCCCCGAAGACAGAAAGGGACCCTCGAACATGAAAGCAGGAAGCAACAGGAAAACCTTCTCCATAGGCTCCAACAACAAAAGTAAAACTCCTAATGGGTAAGTGAGAGTATACCACTATAACAAAAACCCACAATAGATAAGGAACATATATCAAGGTGGGGCCAACCAGCATAGCTGAATAGCAAGGGACTGGACAATTACTTTCGACCAAGGCATTAGACATTGGCTAAGGAGACAGTGCAATACCATGACAGAGCGTAACTGAGGCATGCGACCGTGGCGAGAGGACGCGGGAGCAAGCGGAGCGACTGGGCTGAGAGAAAGCCAACCTTAGTAAGTGAACTCCTAGCTGTAACAGAGCAACTGGATGAAACCGGGATGAGAGTAAGCGGAGGGGTAGACGAAGGTCCAAGGTCCCGGCGGGAATGATAAAACAAATAGCCCTCATGAGCGCAGAGGAGACATGTTGCCGACCGTGGCTAAGCGAACAGTATCGCGAAGCGGAGTCGAGAAGCGAAGCGAAATGGAAGGTTTAATGCAACACGACTCTGAGGAAAAACCCCTTTAACCATAAGGGAAAAGGGGAGGAGGGAGATGGAAGAGCTGTGAACCCCTAGGCAAAAGAGCCATCAAAGGGGACAGAGGGAAGGGTGAAGAGTTGATGATGATTTCTCTGGTGTTGAGATTTCAATCACTGGAGGTGTAGAGGAGATGGTTCGTGTCCTATCGCAAGACAAATACCCTCTTCATTAATGCCCAAGATACCATAGCTTCTTGCTCATCCTACTCTTCTTTGAACATCCCAAGTAACACATCGTACCCTCACAGCTAAACCTACACCCCCCCCTCCCTGCGCTCACCCTTCCTCGCGGACTCCACAAGTCCCCACAATGGAGAAAACACTGCCGGAGCTTTTCTATATCTATGAGAAGCTCAGCAAAGTAGCCTTGAGTCAGAGAGTGTGAAACTAGATTTAGAACTCTCTCTCAAAGCTAGCCTGTTATCATAGCCACGAAGCCCGCGGGAGTACAGTACCGTCCACAAGAACATCAGCCAAGCCCTGAATCTCCAAGGCCGGCATACCAGTATCACGTTCCACCGTTCCGGTGCAGTTAATCCAATCACACGATGTACATCGAGAACTTAAGGCCCCAAACTCCCATTTCTAAGAGAGATAATGTACGACCGGCCACTCACCCCATTCTATAGTCACTAGACAAGAATCCTCGTGAAGTGAGGTTTCTCTGTCATAGGCATAACGGCAGTCTACCTGGGGTGTAATTAGGTTTTTGGCATAAATGCGAGGGACTATTTCACGCGGGTTCTTTATAATTGCCTGCAGTTATTGTAATTCAAGCGCCAAGATGGTTTATGAGGGTGCTATTATGGGGGGCTAACTGGAGGGAAAAGTGTTTGTTTGATCAGGATTTCCGTTGGGCGGTATGGTCCTCAGGGAAAAATAAATATGTGATGGGTGATTCCCCGACTGCAGGGGACTTGTACGACAGCCAAGGTTACTACAGTATTATAGGAAGTAAGCTAATGATAACCCCGGCCGCCCGGCCGGCGGTATTGTTGAGATTTATGCCGTGTACATGTATCGGGGCCGGGTGGTCTTCTTTTACTCTACTCCTCCCGCCATCGTTCTGAATGACAATATCCCACAGATATAGGCTTATAATATCATAATTCCTAAGCAACCCAATCGCGTGATCCTCCACCGGCGCTGTAGTATCCGCGGAGCATAAGGTTTCAGATCCCGGAAGCACACGAGAGAACCGACGGTCGATTAGTTGACGTTTCCCTCTAAAGAGTAATCTACCCCAGACAAACTTCCGAGAATAGTCCGCACCCAAGAGACCTGCTTAGTTTAATATAGTTCTTAGACATACAGTCGGTCACCATTAGTAGGTAAAGTGCACCCGAAAAAAAAACACCAGAACAAGCAAAATCCGATCCCAATTAAATGTGTATCACTTCAAGAACCCAGACGACAATGATTGTCTGAATTCACATACTAATAGCCAGAAACTCGGAGATTGAGTACATGTCTCTCTAGTTGTTATTAATTATGAATTAGCATTTGCGCAAGCAAGTGAAGTTTAAAATACTCAAAAAACTCATACCAACCCTTGGGATTTCTACTGTCACTGTAAAAAGGGTATATATTTTTGAAAGTTCCGATTTTCATAGGCTTACCAACATTGCAAAGCAGGGCTGATTCGGCTGAAATTTAGATATTGCAAAAATCTGAACCCAAAATCTCATTGTTACATGGTTGCGAAAATGCTCAATTCAAGTGTAAAATGTGCCGTGGGGGTGGTATTTGTCACGGTACTATAGCACAAGAAACGTATAATACCCCGCAATATTTTAATACGAAATTCTGGGTTTCTAGCTACCCAAAATAGCCAGAACGGATCCCATCATCCAAACTCTTTAGAATATGTGGGGTAGTGATAGTCATGTCAGGATTGGGGCCGGTACTACAATCTGAGTGCTCGCTAACTTGCGCCTGGGAGCACACTATTGTGGTTAAGCATAGTGACGGACCCAACCATGATCGAGCAGATTATGGGCGCTATGCTAGACTATGAGCTGATCTAGAAGAATACATGATCGAACCTTCGATCAAAAGGGTAGACACTGACCGATTGATGACTTATGACTACTCGCCAAATATAGTTAGGATCATTCGTTATCACTCGTGTATTATTCGAGCCACTGTTACGTGTCAGAATATAATTAACAATGGAGCTTGATTTTTTGTTATGCCAGAATTGCGTTTCTTACTTTGATATTTCATATCTGGTATCCGGTATTTGAATATCTACACAATTGCCTAAAAAACGCCTTTTTACCCGCAACTAATCCACAACAACTAAGTTCTCTTGCTATGGCTTTCTGCAGCACTTTCATCGCCTGCCTCGTAATCTCCTTGCTTACCTAGCAATGCTTCGGCAAATTCCTGCTTCCCCATACTCCACTGATCCAAGCCAGGCTTTGGTAAACATAAGGAGCAGAAGAGTGAGTGATCTGTTATGATCGAGTTTATAGAAGAGCATAGTCTCGTATCGTCGCAGAATACCCGTCAGGGCATTCCCGCCTCGCTCCAAATAGTCGCTGGGCAAAGAGTCCTCGTGAAGTGGAGTTTCTCTTTCACGGAGATCACGGCAGCTTAAGGGGGGGTCATTGCGCGATTGGCGCTAGTGTGATCGAGGGGCCGTTTCATGAAGACTTTTGTTGGCTGGCTGTACTCACGCACAAACCAAATCCTTAAGCAACGAGCCCTAGACTTTGGCGTCTTTTCCGCGGACCAGCCCCATAACTTAATTTGCGTGCCAGTAGTTATTCAAATTTAGATACCTAGATGAGTTATAAGTGTGCTATTATGAGGATAACCAGAGGGAGTTGTTATAATTCGTGGGTGTGGACATGCGGGAAGCATACAGAATGTTGTTTATCATTTCATTTGTTCTAAAGTTGAAAGGCGATAAAGGAAACAATGGCTTGTCTTTCCTGTATATTTACATGAAGGTATGCGGAGGGGTGGAGATATGCATGGATGAGTGAGGGGAACGATAGAATGGTTAAAGTGGTTTCCTTATACTCTATATATTCTTATGCTTTGTTTAGTTAGTTTAGTGGAAGAGAAGAGCGAACGAAGTTTCTGATTTACCTCCCCTATAGTTTAGTCCCACTCTAGTTCGTGTGTTGACCTGTTTGACTGTCGCGCCTCTAGTCTGTCCGCCTACGATAGCCATATTATGAGAGGAGGAATAACTCTCCATATTCCAGAGTTGCGTTCAATATAATAATACACGGAGGGATAAATACAAGGCGGTGAACGATCCCTTAATGCCATGGGAGTCGAGGATCGTTGATATTACCATTCTAGGAAATTATATCAATAATTGGCCCCGCCGGCCCCGCCGGGCCGCAGTATTCCCAAGATTTGTGCTACCATACATGCGCTGGGAGAGGGCGATCTCCTTTCATTCCACTCCTCCTGCTACCTTTCCGGAAGATGAGATCCTACAGATACAGGGTTATAGTATCATAATTCCTAAGTAGCTCAACCGCATGTCCCTCCACCGACTCTATGGTATCCGCCAAGCATAGGCTCCAAATGTCCGGAAGTCTATTGAAGACACTACAGCCCATCAGGTATGATGCTTTCTAGAGAGACCGGCCGAAAACGTGGATCAGTGGCTAAGCAATCATCCCGTGGGAGCTTTGGAATATGTCGAGGGATCACGCAGATACTCTTGCAAGGGAAGGTGTGCAGTGCCCAATAGCTGACTTTTCCCGACCAACAGTGACCGATCCTACACAAACTCCTGGGAATAGTCTATTGATATATCCTAAAGGGGCGAGATTGGTAAGGAAAAGTAAGGTTACATACTCCCCAAGCTTTCCATACAAAAAGCTAATAGTCAATTGGCTACCAAAGATGGATATAACAAATCCTGCCCCCAAACTCTGGTATAATAATATGAGGGGCAGCGTTAGGGATTTTACAGTCATACATTTTTCACTTTGGATTGATTATCCCGAATACCGAAGCTAACCCATTTCATTCCTACAGAAAATCTTAAACAAACTAGTGGTTCTAGTGCGAATCTTGACCCTCCCCTCCAGACCTTAGACTTTCATAGTTCGTAGAACAATTCCTGCAGTCTAATATTTAATGGGTTAAGCCAAGTCATATAACAAAAAAACTGGTATTTTTCTCATTCACTGCTATTACATAGGGGTATCGAAATATGCGCCTCGTAAGGAAATCAGGGGGTATAGTACACATTTCTTTTATTACCAAGGCCGGACATTCCCAGGGCCTATATCAATGTTCCACCAGAAGAGCAATAAGACCTTAGAGGGCAATTTAGTTATCCTCATCAGAAGTTGAAGCGCCTATCCTATATGCAACCGCCCCGTCCCCTCGAAAGCATTAGTACTTTATTCCGGCACTTCCGATAGCACAGCCACAATTTACTTCAGCCGACTGCCACCGCGCGTGTTGTAGCCTGCTTCCTCCGGCCTCGATAATCACGATACAAGTAAGGGATTTCGGCGCCCGATCCGACCCTCCTCCGATACAAGCCCGTGATAGCGAAAGAATTAACATCGCGGAAACCAGCAATAGGAGTTCTGAATATATTAGCTTTACTAAACAAAGGTTCCCCCCACACCTGTGATGGGATAATAATCCCAGTGGTAGAAAGTTGGGTTGGCAGCATCGAGGAGCGCAAGTGACAGGAAGCGTACATAGTGCAGAGGAGCACGTAACTGCGCCGTGTGTAGGCACACTAGGCCATTCCCGGATGAACAGTGTTATACATGCAGAAGTTTTCACTATTTAAGTAGCCGTTAGCTAGCAACCTTCAATTGACAAGCACGTACGCCCGGACACCTCCCGTTTACCCGAGTATACACTTGCGCCAATCGTACGGCCTCCATCAAC
Organism: Tuber borchii; assembly: GCA_003070745.1. Lineage (NCBI taxonomy): Eukaryota > Fungi > Ascomycota > Pezizomycetes > Pezizales > Tuberaceae > Tuber > Tuber borchii. The sequence continues at coordinate 49,891 of NESQ01000299.1, read as the reverse complement.
CTAGAGTAGACGAATCCCATGTCAACTAACCGCTCCCCTTCGCGGATCGCCATTCTTAAAATCTCGCGGTGTTTAAAACATACCCGGCCGCACCCTTGGCTATGCGAATTGCGACATCACGCTCCCTCTTACATCGCTTCAAAAGCGACAACTATGTGAGAATCTGCCAGATGTAGCCGCTTACCCACGACCGCTGTGCTGTCGACTCTGCCGTTGTAGAGGTTGAAGCTATTGACGTCATTGCTCGTGTAGCAGTCCGTGTTCCGCCCCAAGGCTAGTAAAATCCATGACCGATTCAATTTAACTGTATTGAAATTTTGCGAGGAAGCCCGAATGCCCCACTGCCGAGACACAGCCGCCCTCGTAGCCGTTGAGACGTAATTGTGGACTGTCCGGTAGACGCCTGAGATATTGGGAAAACTGTTACGAATCCTTATGATTCAGAGGGGGGCAGAGAGGTGGAAGATTTCCCCCTTGTAGCTGAGAGAGCGCGCAGAGAACAAGAGAGAACAGGACAAGGGAAGCAAGAGGAGCGAGATACCAAGCAAGGAAGACAAGAGAGGGCAATGCTTAATAGCTAATTGCAGGCAGCAAATCGAGAAAACCGGTTGAGGGTTATGGCAGCCCAGTGAACAGAAACCGTCCCACCAGAAGGCAAGCAAACAAGAGGGAGAAAGACGATGAGTACGGCAATCAGAGCCATACCGGCTAAATTAGCTTGAAAAACCAATCTGTGTTCCACAAAATTTAATGATCCTTGCACACCCTTGGCGTTAATCCACACAGACAACAAGACCGGGTGCTGATTGTGTGTTTTACATGGGCAACCCGAACTTGTTTGGATTATGTTACAGTAGCTACCAGCTTCATTGAGATATGAATTTATCGAACAAAATTAGCCCCGTAGCCCTTCCCATTCAAGGCGAAAGCAGAAGAACAGAGCCCAGGCCTCTATTCAGCGGCCTACAGCCAACGCCTGTTCATTGCCCCATCTTCTACAGCTCGTGTATCCCCGTTTAGAAAAGTTTATAAAAATTCCGGCAGTTTGGTAACCACTCACCTCCGCTACCGAGAATAAACTATACTAAAAGAGAATGTCAACCATGAATAGTATGGAAAAGAGTTGGTAAAATGAGACAAGTTTTATAACAGTGGAAAAGCCAATCACCCGGCAAGGTAAAGAGTGTAAACGGTATTATGCAGTATTATCTTACTCTTCTATCAACATCAAGCAGCCCATAAGGGTACATCTCTAGAAAGTTCACCAAATTTTCTTGTCAGACTCACGTGACTGTTGTATCTATCAACAGCGCTCGTACTTCGCCAAGTAAGTTACTCTCTAAACACTACCGATAATTAATCTCTGCTGGTGCCATTGAATCCTTCAAGAGTAACACCCCAGCAATAAGGCCTCGTCAGAAACCTCCACTCCAGGGACTCTTCAGGGAGGAGCCACCCGTGAACGCATCAGTGGTGCGGTGGAGGTAGATGATGTGATGCCGGAGAGAAGCCTTCCCTCCCTATAGTTTAACGAAGTCCAAGCACAAATGCCTTCCGCGGCTTCGGTCTCACCTATAAGAGTATTGCTAAAGCCAGGAGTGTCAAGTATTGTCATCTTTAGCTGTATCGGTAAAAGAGTAAGGTTAAACCTTGGTATTTCCTTGTTTGTCTCGGCGCTTGTGTCCGGATTCCCCGGCAGGGGACTGTTTTACAGGAATGAGGGTTATTGCTTACTTCGAACGTTCGGCATCAGGGATACCGGTACTAGAGACTCCCTAGATAAAGTGAATTTGACACTTGTATTGACTATTACATTGCTAGGTTTGAATGTTCATTAAGTGTTATCTGTGACTCCTATCGCTGCGATTATGATTTGGGGCCTTGTAGACTTTTAGTAGTATTATGGGGGCTTGTGGAGGTATTCCAGGGGCTTGATAGGCGGATGGGTGCGGGGTTGTTGATAGTTTGTGGCACTGTATTGTCTTGATAACTATTATTGGTGTGAACTATAGAGTGATATGATAGAAAAGGTAAAGTGAAAATATAGTTATTTTTTTTCGTAACTTTCTTCCCCCAAACATATCCGGGAAAGGCGGGGATAATAAATTCAAATCTAGGCACCATCTCTCGCTCACCATATATGTCCACCCTTTGCTATAAAATTCTCTAATAAAATAAGGAAAACAAACTAACTTGGGGAACTCTCTCCGAAATCATCCACGACAAAAGAAACAGAGAACACACTCCCGCTCAATAGAGCTCCCCACTGCCGTGCGCATAGCATGTTCTGCTATAAGTTAATCTCCCTATACCGTCCACGTATACATCATCTAGCTTCAAGTACCTTCCCACATCAATACTAATAGAAATAGGCAGGTTTGGCTTGTATAATTGGGGTCTGCTCTTCAATATCGCATATCCCAGTTACGTGTTTCTTTGAGTTAACCGTGGTTTCCACACAATGTCCCACTGCCCTCAACCCTCATCTCCACCCTCCACCGTCACAAACCTCAACCTTCATAACCCCCACAGCTCCGCAACCCATAGCCCTATACACTGACAACAACAATAAAATTTTCTTCGATAGTTACTCATTCCACAGCTCATTTTTCCAATCCATTTTTCCAGTCCATTTTTCCAGTTCATTTTTCCATTTTCATTTTTTCAGTTCGTTTCCCTATTCCATTTTCTAATTTACGGTTCATAAGCCGTGAATCTCTTGCTCCGATTGCAGTGGTTTACGGGTTGTGACTTCGACACTTTTTCCCACAACTCCCTAAACCCCCACAGAGCTACAACACACGGTTCCCCAGCACACTAGCAACTACAGACAAACAGACATGTCAGATTCTATGTCCCCCTCTGCGCATTGATGCCCGCTGCATCTTCGGATGCTCCACCGTCCTTCCGGATGTGCCCCTCCTGAGCTGCACGGCGTGGGTTGCTATCATTAGTCCTCTGCCCCTAGTCCATTGAGAGGCACTATCCCCGATTATCAACCAGAATATAGATTCTGGTATGTTTTTTGCTGGGTTCCTTTTGCATGTGCTAACTTTGGGTTAGGCATACCATTACTTTCCAGACTAGTACCGCCTTAGGACCGTCTAATGTGTTGATGGACTTACTTCCTACTAGCACTGAAAATGTACGTTTATATCCGTCTAATTCGCTTTCGAGTTGGAATATTTCAAGCTAATAAGGTCCCACCAGTTCCCCCTCATGCACATTCACTAATGCACAATCTTGGTACAATAATGTCACAGACATGCGTAAAGAACTTCCAGCGGTCGAAACCGTTTTTGCTTTCATACTCGTTTCTAGATAGTGGTCCCAACTGCCTAGGGCCTGTTCGGTTTGCACGGTTCCGTTCCGTTCCCCCATACAAATCGTCCTTTTCCTTCCGTTTCAAAACGGAAGGAAGGCCATTTTCACAGCAGAAACGGTCGCCCAACGGAACGGTCCGTTCCAGCCGAACAGGCCCCTAGTCTGTTTGTCTTGGAGGGAGGACGGAACCGACTATGGGTTATAGCCAGTCGTCGTTTGGGTCAGTAGACCCCCTACGCCCGATAGCCGGATGCCCGGATGGACTGTGGGCTCGGGAGTCCCGTACTCCGCAAACTCTGGCAATTATCCCTAGGCCCTCACACCCCCCGCTGCCCTTATATTATGCCACCAAATCGTGTCTCTCACGGTGGCACACAACTTTATTTATTCACCACTCGTAAACCCATTTGACTTGGGCACCCCACATCGATAGGGGTCTCACCACCCTATAGAATTGGGGGTATGGTTAACTGCCTCTACCCTCTCTCATCTACGACGCACCAATACTCCTATTGGTATAGATGGGAAAATCGCAGAGCCGCGTCAATTGCACAATACCCATTGGGGATTGGTTTGCCTGGCTGAAACGCCTGTTAACTGGTCAAAAACCTATCTCTGATGTCTTATATCACGGTTGGCACCCTCCGAATACCTATTAAGTGACTTTTTGTGGTCTAACGATATGGAATTTCTTGAAGAAAGGGCTATTTGGATGGGGGAACGGAACAGAACCGTTGTATTTACAGGCCCTAAGGTTTTCGTGAACGGGGTCTGGGTTGGAACCGATCGCAAACCTCCTCTGATGTTTTCGGGGGTTGTTCAAGATGTGTGAAGGCAGGGTGTTTTCAGCCACGAAGTCAGTGTCATTCGTGATATCCAAGACAGAGAGTTCCTTGTACAATAAATGCTTGTAAATATCGAAAATTAAAATATAAAATTCTTATTTTATATAAAAAACCGTTAGTATAGAATGTATTTATGACAGATTGTTTCATATAAAATTTCGGTTATGCTATAATACCATCACCGCCCACTTGTCTTCTTCGCCTCTCACCTCTTGTCAACACAGCGAGCAATATGAATATCCTCACATCTCGACAACCAAACCGTTCCCGAAGCATCAACTATGGCAATGAGAACGATAGTTCTAACAGCACCTAGAATAATTGTGAAATATCGGTAACAGACGAGAGGCGTTACATTCTCAAATGGCTACCTCCGCTAGTTCCTCGGATAACACACCGCGATATTAGAGGATCTTAGGGATTGGCGATTGACTCTTGCGAACAGACGAGTTTATAAATTGGAATACTAGTGAGGACGGGGTGGTTAGCTCTGTCATTTTTCTATGAGGACTCCAGAGTAGGGAAAACACACAGGTATGAACCAGCATTCTCTTGAGAAAGTAAGAGTGACTAAAGGTAGTATTTTTGTGTAGCTCTTTGGTTATAGAAATACTACGCCATTAGTGCGCTGGGAAACAGGTCCCCGTCCCGTGTACAAGCACTCCGACTTCCATTCCTACAAAGGACAGTCCACGGCCCACACGTCGGGTGCGATCCTCAAGTAAGGGGTAGGCGACTGGGAACATATTCCGCGGAAAATGGAAGATCCATTTCAGGTGTCTAAAAAATACCGGGGCGGTTGAGAGCTTGAATCGGTTGAAATCTTCAAGCTACTAATCTCGACTCTGCGAACCCTGGGAGGGAACTATATTTGCATCGACGCGTTGGACGAGTTGCTCGAAGAGTGTCGACCAGGGTTCTTGAAATCATTAGCCCAGATCACTCAATTATCACCGGACTCTCGGTTGTTCCTGAACGGTCGACATCACATTCGTGAGAAGGTGGAGGGTGTTTCACTGGGGCAGCGGAGATCCAAATTATACCAACTGAGGAAGATATAAAGAAATATCTTAGAATGAGATTGAGCAACTATACACAGCCTGGGATAATAGTTTGGGGGAAGAAATTCTTAGGACCATTCTGGAAAATATTTCGGAAATGCATGTGACAGATATCCAGACATGGTGCACATTATTCACAGGTAATTTACTGACAGGTTTCCAGATTTCTACCTGTTTCATTAAGCATGAACGCAATATTGGTGCAGTCAACTATTCGCTGAAGGAGAGAGATTATTGGACGGATGACAAGTGGCCTAGGGATGGGTGGGGTCTATGGTGCAACTTTAGAGCAGGTTATAGAGCAGGGCAGAGACAAGGGCAAACTGGGGATGAGGCCTTAATGTAGGTCTCGGGATCTGATCGGCCATTGCGCGCAGAAGAGCTATGCCAGGCCCTGGAAATTGAAGAAGGTTCCACCGAGCTTGACCCCGAGGATGCGCCGGCAATCGAGCCATTATTAAGCTGCTTCCTAGGACTGGCCACATTGGATGAAAGGGGGTCAAGAGTTTGGTTGATACATTTGACACTCCAGGAGTACCTCGGTGGACGTCCCGATCTTCTCGGTAATGCTCACTCGAAAATGGCAGATGTTTGTCACACGTACCTCAACTTTCAGAGCATTAAGGACCTACCACCCAACCTCCTGGATCTCCCGGAAACACACTTTCTTGATCATGACCCTTGTTGCTGGGGAGTGCATGCCGAGGGATTAACAGACCCTTCAAAATCGCTTGCATTTCAACTCCTTAACCAATATGATCACCATGTTGCAGCCATGGTGCTCCTAGTGAATCAGAGCGCCCGGATCTCTCATATAAGTTTTCCCTCGACCAGCGAGCTTAGCGGATTGCACGCTATGGCTTACTTCGGGGTCGCGGAAATTGCTACGGCTCTGATCAAGCCCGCTGGTTGGGAGGTCAACAGAAGGAATTCTCTATAGTTTGCACCATTTATATGGGCCGTCAGAAACAACAACCTAAAGGTTGAGTTCCTTCTCGAATTAGAGGGTGCGGATCCCGACATCGCAGACAGTAGAGGCGAAACACCGCTCCTTATAGAATCAGCGGATGGGCATGAGGGTATATAGAAGCTGCTTCACGAATGTAAAGAACTCAATCCAAATTAGCCTGTCAAATACCGTTGGATACCACTGCGCGGGGAGGCCGAGAATGGGCATGACGGTGTAGCGAAGCTACTGCTCGAACGTCAAAAAATCAATCCGGATCAACTAATCCGGGCCGTGAAACACCACTATGGAAGGTAGCTACGAATGGGCACAAGGGTACAGTGAAGCTACTCCTCGAACGTAAGAAAGTAAATCGCGATTCGTGTTGGAAATACAGTCAAACACCACTGTGTGGGGTGGCCGAGAAGGAGCATGAGAGTGTAGCGAAGATACTCCTCGAATGTAGGGAAGTCGATCCCGATTCAGATGGGAAATTCGGTCAAAAAACTCGGATGTGGGAGGGGCTAGCAATGGGCACGAGGGTGTAGTAAAGCTGCTCCTCAAACACAAGGAGTTCAACCCAAACTTCTCTGATAACGACGGTGATACGTCACTCTCGCTAGCAACCAAGTATCAGTACAAGGGCGTAGGGTGCAAGGGCGTAGTAGCTCCAAGAAAGGATCAGAACCGATTCCGGACCCCAGAAGCATCTGATGAGGAAACCCGCTCGACCGCTACCAGTTTGCTAGACAACACTCTCGCGCCAGAAACCATTTCCGGTCCATCCCATGACGACGACCTAAAGCTACTGTTGCATCTTCAGCCAATTTTCCAAAGCCGAAGACATAGATTAAAGATAATTAGCTAGAGAAGGAAAGAAGAAATAAGAGAAAACCCATGATAAGCAACGCCAAAGGAAATACAGAAACCAGTGTCCCTCCTAATACTAGGCTCGCTCGTTCCACTGTCGGAGGGTTTGGTGTAGGTGCCGCTGCCCTTGCCGGGGGAGGTTGTTACTACCGCTGTATCTCATTAAAGGCAGGTTGTCTAACTGCACGCAGACTAGCGTGCCGTGCGGTGGTAACATCTCCCTCCTATCTTAAGGCAGGCTGGTATGAGCCATTAGGTGCTGTGTTCGGTCTGGTAGTGCTGAAATTGTTCAGATAAGGTGATTTGTTCCTTGTTCGAATATTCGATATAAGACTTATATACATCCAATCGCTACCAACCCAGAGATTGGATCACTGCTTCTGACATACCAGCCCCAGCCACCCATGTTGCAGCCCTTCTTCGGAAGGAGTGGCCATTCCATGTACTGTGGCCAGGGCCTCCAAGAGAGGTTAGTTGTTAGAGTTTGGCTACTACTTATTCCCTGGTGAAGGGGCGTTGATCATATTCTCTGATGCAGAATAGTGGGTAAAATGCAGTCGGTAGGAGTCGATTCTCTGCAATTCCTTCATGGTTGTGACTGGACATCCTTTGGATTGACTTGCTGCAATGGTAAGCCTAATTCCCTGACAAAAGGGGTCAGTCTTGGAGGCTGATATGGTAAGCTCCATGAATGTGCTCTCGCGTGATATAATGATGCTACTTTTGATTATAAACTACTTAGTAAACAAAGTACTGAGTTGGGTGTTGGCATCTCAATAGGTAAATTCCCCCACCCTGAGGAAACCTGCAAAGACCAAAGTGAAGGCCGCCTGGGGAACAATATTGTCATAGCTGGATGGACGGAGGTACCGAAGGATGTGGAGGAGGTAGAGGCAGGTGAGAGGGCTTCTTCTTCTAAGTGCGGGTTCACGGTGGTCCCTCTTAATACCCTGAATGGTTTGCTCGAGTTGTGGATCTGAAAAAGCTGTGCAGTCAATTCCGAGATCCAGTTGGTAGGATTTGATACCTGTGCGATATAGTTTTAAAGTTTTCACTTTAATGGTTCCTGCGAGGGAGCACAGCTACTCTATCAACCAGAGAGCCTTGGCTGGAAAGTAGCCACTATTGGTATAGTGGTAATTTGAGAGTGTGCAGAATTGTATAAAGCGAGATCATGGTGTGTCGTAGTTCTATCTTGTTGAGTGTGCAAGCCCTCGCCATAGGTACTGTGCCAATACAGTGGACAGTCCCGATTGCTGTATATTAGTAACCCATGACTCGGGAGTCTGAAAGCTGGGGAGGACAACTGTGGTACGAGGTCAGTGACTTTATCATTGTCGAAGCGCAAGAGTGTGTCAGCAAGAGCATTGCCCGTTGTGGATATCCATTGCGACTCGAGCTCCAGGTCGTATTCTACCCCATGAAGGGGACATCTCCATAGTACTACCATTGAATCTCCACGTATTATCCCATTGGCTAGACCATAACTGACTGCCCAGTTTAGCGTTTGTTACAGGATGGGGTGGGGCGGGTTTTGCCCTCAGAGGCCCCACTATTACACGGGCCTAGGGGGCATATTTTCTCACTTCTCCCCGCCCCGCTCCCATCCAGGGCCCAAACCCACTAATTTCCTGAACTGGCCCCCATTTTTCACCACCACAATTTTACGGGAGCCTGTCCAGAGCATGAGTGGGGTGGCGCCCTGGCCCCGGGTAGGGGGGAGGAGTGGTGAAAATATGGCCCGCCCCGGGCTGGTCAGCGGGCCAGGGCAGGGAATTTCGCCGGGGAGCAATGTTTTTCAGGGCCCCAGATGCCCTGTAACGAATGCTAGCCTAGTTGTCAGTATGTATTACAACCCTTTTTCCGCGCCATTTCCTTCCCTAGTAGAGGAGGGCCTGCTCCACTGCTCATATTTCCTTTGTGTTGATATGCTAATTTGAGTAAGCTGCCGAGCTTGGGTAGGCTATCGATATTATAGAGTTTGGTCTGGGGTAGGGTTTGGGTATGCTGGTATAGTATGCACCAAGACCTTTGGTGCTTACAGCGTCGGACTAAGTCAAGATGGATTCTTGAGTTTGTAGCTCTATCGATCATTCAGGAACGTTTGCCAGTGCCTTTATCCACCAAGTAAGATCTTGGTAGGCCTCAGTGGAGATCCAACAGCGGTGGTACTTGCTTCCTGGGGAATGAATAGCTGCATCTTGTAGAGTCTCTGGAGGAATATTCTGCCTAGGGGTACCACTTTTGAAACGAAATTGAGGTATCCTGTGATCTTTTGGAATTCAAGGAGTGAGACTGACTTCTTCTTTGTAGTGTCCTATATTATATTCCGTACTTTGATTAGCTTTTCATTAGGGGCCTGATGACCATTCGGCTAGTGTCTAATTCCACATCCACAAAGCTCATAGTGGTTCCCTCCTCATTTTTTGACTCTTTAATACTGAGGCCTACTTCCTTGCAGAGTCTAGTGAACACTGTTATGTATACTTCGGGCTGGAAATGGGGTGGGAGGACTATTAGAAAGCCGTCAAGACAGTGTATAATGCTTTCCCGCAGGCCTATTGACTTTAATTCCTTCTCTAAGATCTAATGGAAAATCTCCGTAAACAGATTAAACAGGTATGGAGCGGTCCTTAGTCCAAAGGGAGGATAGCGCTCTGTTACTATTTTTCTTTGCCAGTGAAATCCCTGGAGATGGGGATCAAGTGGTGAGACTGGTGCATGGTGGAAAGCGGACATGAAATCCTATTTTACTAGTATGCATTCTCTTCCAATTAACTGGATTGCCTGTATAGCATTGCATATACCACTATAAGAGATGGCTCCATAGTGCTCCGAGATTCCTGTGTTTATTCAACTGCCAGTGTCTTCTGTGTTGGAGTACGAAAGATGGTGTATCCTCTGCTTTGTACTATCTGCTTTGTCCCTTAAGTCAAGAGGTGAAGCGGTGTGGTGGCTAAGCAGTTCATGCTCATTCGTATACACGGATAGACAGTTCTTGCTAACCTGAATGGCAATATGTGCAGTGATCAGATCGGAGTCTCCTTGGGCAGAGAATACGTTAGGGTGGATTGTGGGTAACTCTTGTGGTACTGTGAAGCTTATTCTTGTGCCGAACTTGCATATACCACAAACAGCGGAAGTGACTGCCTTGTCAGGGAATTGCATACTAAGCTTCTCCCCACTCATTCCCTGGACAGGCCATCATTTTTTACCAAGAAAACTTTACGGAGACCTGTCCGGGGCATGGGGGGGAAGGGGCCCTGGGCCCCGGTAGGGGTGAGGAAAGGCAAAAAAATGCCCTGTCCTGGGCCGGTAAGTGGGCCGGGGCAGGGAATTTCGCCAGGGACCTATCTTTTTCGGGGCCCCGGAGGTCCCGTACTGAACGCTAGTTGTTGCATAGGGTATGACTAGAGGCAATATTTCCTGTAGTACATTATGATGTGCGGTGGTTGCTACTACAGGTCATGCAGGAGTGAAGGTATCGGCACTAGGCTAACTAGTACCCACGGAAATTCCAGTTGTGGCAAGGCTGGGTAGTTGGCGGGAGAGTCTGGAGGGTTAGGGTTATTGTATTAGTAGATATTGGGGCAGGGTAGTTGTAGTTGTTCTACTGGTCATTTTGTGGGTGGGCAGAGTGTGGAGTAAGGCGTGTTTGGCCTGGCGGTACTCTTGGTGTTTGCGTCCAGGAGGATCATGGTGCAGAGTGTGTGAAGCATTTGGAGGCGATCAATTGACTGTCTAGCTGGCCCCACTCCGTAGAGTGGTATATGTGCTTTCCACTCGCCACTCTCTTTCAGTTGAATTGAAAGTAGTAAGCCTTAACTCCCTCCCAGGTATACTTCTCTAATAGGGCATAGAGGTTCATTGTATAGATACATAAACTAGTAGCGAGCTCTCCCTAAAGTCTGTATGGTGCAAGCTTGATCATGATTGCACAATAGGCTATCCAGGCCTTGAGAAAAAACCTCATTCGGTATTCGCTCTCCCTCCCATCTCACTCTGGTTGTTCAAACTCAACTATCCCAATGTTTATTGTTCGGTAAGTCTCCGCATGCTCCTTCCCACTTACCAACAGACAATAGATGTTTGTTGGCTTGAATCGATTCTCTCTAATCTGTACTAATGTACTACGTTCCACTCCTGGGAACAGGGTTTCCACAGAGTTGGCAATCCTGCTTGCGCTCTCGTCTTCCACCGGGATTGGAGTTAGGGTAGGGAAGAACGTACAGGAGGCTCCTGGGTCTGGTATGGGTTGCTCGCCTTGGCTGGTAGCTCTCAGCTCAGCGAGTTGGTTCTCCAGTTCTGCTATTCATATGGCTGTGGAATTGGCTGGGCATGGCTGTGTACTATGAGTGGAGTAGTATGGGACCGGCAATGATGGGGGAGTAATTGTTGCTAGCGTTCATTACAGGGCGGGGCAGGGCGGGTTTTGCCCTCGGAGGCCCTGCCGTTATATGGGGCTGGGGGGCGTATTTCCTGCCTCCTCTCTACCCCACCCCGGTCCGGGGCCCAACCTCACTCATTCCCTGGACAGGCCCCCGTTTTTCACCACCAAAATTTTATGGGGGCCTGTCCGGGGCATGAGTGGGGTGGGGCCCTGGCTCTGGGTAAGGGGGAGGAAAGGCAAAAAATATGCCCTGTCTTGGGCCGGTAAGCAGGCCGGGGCGGGGAATTTCACCGGGGACCCATCTTTTTCGGGGCCCAGGAGGCCCTTTAACGAACACTAGCTGTGTCATATTGCTGGCCATAACAGGTTGGTTGGTAACGGCTATGCGTGTTTTTCTGTATTCTGCTGGTGGAGCTTTGCGTGTTGCTTCTCCCGCTAGTGCCACGCGTGGATGATCTCCTAGGGGCCATTATATCTGGGTGACGGTTGCATGGGTTGATATATATGCTTAAGCAATTGCGTACTAAGGGATAGGCTATAGTATAGCTTGTTTAGTAAAGATTGTGGAGAAAAAACAACGAAGAACGCGAGATGTGGAAAGCGAGGAAGCATGGTGGTCTCAGAGTCTTCGGGACTGCGAGAGGTATAAGTACGGGGGGTTCACGGACCCCGCGTGTGAGCTAAGACCCCGCGCTGGCCAAGCAACCGGCTATACCTTTTTCCGCCACCGTCCGAGGTGCGGCTCCCATCCCCTGGTCACAATTCCGCACGCTTTTCCCAATTGGCAATGGGTTGTACCAACCCGACATCATGAGGGAGCAGGCAAAAAAACCCCCGAAATGTAGGCGGGCGAGAAGGAAAAATAAGATTGAAAAATGAAACATAGTGGCTTGAATTCATATTATGGGTTGGGGGGAGAGAGAGTATATGAGGTATATGTAGTCGGAGCCATAATATCTAGTGTTCGTTCCTGGGCCTCTGGGCCCCGAAAAACACCAACCCCTGACCCCATTCCCTGCCCCAGCCTATTCGCCAGCCAAGATGTTAAAGCGCGCGGATGTGGACATGCGGGAAGTTTACAGAATGTTGTTTATTATTTCTTTTGTTATGAAGTTGAAAGGTGATAAAGGAATCATTGGCTTGTCTTTCCTTTATCATCTACATGAAGGTATCCGGAGAGATGGAGATATGCATGGATGAGTGTAGGGACCAATAGAATGGTTGAAGTGGTTTCCTTATACTCAATATATTCTTATGTTTCGTTTAGTTAGTTTAGAGAGTGAAAGAGCGAACGAAGTTTCTGATTTACCCCCCTTTAGTTGAGCCCACTCTAGTTCTTGTGTTGACGTGTTTGACTGTCACGCCTTTAGTCTGTTCGCACACGATAGCCCCCAAATTATTAGACAAGAAAGGGTACTTTTTTAGCTTCCCCTGCCACTGCCCCAGTCGAATTTGGATGCGAGAAACGGGAGCAGAGCGAGGTTAGCCAACAAAAGACTACCCACAGGCCCGCGTGACGGCGGGGCCGCAGAGTGCAAAACATGCCCGCCACGCCCCGTAATGAGCGCTGATGATATCAATTAGAAGTAACAAAATTCAAACCAAAGAAAAAGAAACACAAGCCAAATGAAAGAATAGAACCTCTAGGTAGGTGGTGTAAGAGGAGAAAATCACATAAGTATGAAAATGAACGATGCGCAACTAGAAAAAGAAAGGGAGTGGAAAGACTCAAAGAATAAAAATAGAAAAGTGCCGTTCCGTTCTCCCAAGCAATATTTTCTTTATACTTGCTTTTCTATATAGCGCCTCACTTTCCTTCCCTTTTCCCCTCATTTCTCCTCTCCTAATAACAGCCACTTCTGCTTTGAAGCCAAGTGACCATTTCATAAACCAGAGATCTCACTCGCTTCGCCTTAGACAATTTGTAACACTTTCTTTTTCCTTTTTCCTTTTTTTGTTGTGGGTTTCGCTTATCCGAAAACCTAAAATCGATATCTGAGTTCGGTGGCGGTTTGGGTCCTTATAGGCCGCCGTACTCCTCCTGGGTTATCAAGCTTGAACATTTTTTCCAAAACAGGCATTGCACAATGCGCCACTGCATGAAGCAGCCCGGTGGCTTTTGAGAAACTGTCCGCCTGCGAAGTCCTTTCGCCTACCCTCAGAAGCGTAGCGGCCATCTCAGCCTGCTTTTCGCGAAGGAGTAGATTAACAAGAGCAAGGACAAGTACAGCTGCTCTTGGCGTTTTGGATCCTCCGTACATCCCCGTCCCAAAGATCTTCATAGGCATAAGTGGATCGGCTCCGAAGTCGGAAACCAATAACTCAATGGCGCTACAGTGACCGCGAACGATAGCATGGTGGAGAGGTGTCATTTGGTAATCCCAATCGATGACGTTAATGTCATATACATCGTCCTGATCTTCATCATCATCAATCACCCCTTCCACCAGTCCCTCTTCCTCTTCACCCTTCCTCACCCTCACATAGGAGCCATCAGTGGCAGTTTCTGCAGCAATTGACCCGGTCCCAACTCTCATGTACTCAAATTCTTCGCCAGACAAATCTGACTGTGAGTGAATCGATTCCGACACATCCTTGTCGCTATCAGCGTCGGCTTCTCTAGTTCGCGAGCTTTCCGTAGCTCTCCTCCCTTTGTCCCTGAAATCTCTTTCATGCTCGTTCTCTTCGCCCTTCTTGAGCAATGCGGTGATGATATCAACCCTCCCTTTTCCCGCCGCAATGTGGAGCGCCGTGCGTCCATCCTGGATTCTTGCTACGAGCCTTGCGCCAGTGTCAATCAAGGTCTGCACAACCTCAATCAAAGTGCCCTCGTTCAACACAGCCAAATGCAGTGGAGTTCGACCGCAAAAGTCCCGGCGATTGATGTCTGCTTTCCCCTCTCTCGTAGCGCACCAAGATCTGACGAACTCAAGGTCGTTTTTAACGATAGCCTGGCAGAATCGTTCCGTGTTTCCGACATATGCCATTTCAGTAAAATCTTCCGGGCCTAGTGGGTAAAAGCTACCAATCTCTTGCCTACCAGGGTCGTCTTTGAGGAACCTAAGGCCTCCACGGACATATATAACGTCCTCCTGCTCCTGTACTTTTTTCTCTTCATCGTTCAACGGCTCCGGACAGAAGCCACAACAGTCCACAGCCACGCCTTTGACAGTGCCGGGATATACGGGGTGTCGATGGAGATGCACCGTGCGGTGAGGAGGGGTATTCTTGGGGTTCCACTCCGCATTCAATAGGAGATCCCTCTTGACAAACAGCCGCTCAATCCTAGCTTTCGTTAATTGGATGTCCACAACGAATTATCCGAGGAGCTCACTTCTTAGCATTATAACTTGGTCCTTAAGGAATTTAGAACCTTTCGTAACTTGAAATATCCTCAAAGTTCCATTCAGCAAGATCCTCATCTGCCCCCAGTTTTTTATTGCCTTGATTCCTCGTCCAGTGCGAAGCGTAATGATTCACAGGACGTCCCATCTCCTCCTTCCTTTCTCTGGCGTACGTATGCATCTCGGTCTTCAGACTTAGGGAGGGTCTCGAGGACAAGAAGCCTGGCTAAACCGACGGTTCTATTGAACGCTCGTTCGTAGATAGTTGGGTCGATGGGCGAGCAGTTTAGGAACGGACAGTACTAGTAAACCTCGAACCCTCAAAGGGAATACTTGGCAAGACGATTCTCGTATGCTGATCCACTGTTAGATCCCAGAGGATAACGAAAGAAGGGGAAGCAAAGAACAAAGGCCGGTTACAAGGAGTTTAGCCGTATCTATGAGCCGTCAGCTTGCCAGTAAATCCAAGACCTCAGTCATTAGCATGGCTCCGTTGTACCTTATAATCTGAGCGCTGGCAGATTGTGCATTGCCTTTGGCTGATTCGTCCGAAGACTGCGCTCCTCCCTGCTTTCGTTTGGTTGTGTATTGATGAAATACCTCATGAGCCAGTACTGTGACTTGACGTTCCATTTTGCTTCTTCACATTTTTGGGGGCAAGGGAGACGACCATTGCAGTGAAATGACCGTTACCAATCATGTACATCAATATATGAGCTAGCTTCCCTTCAGACTTTGCCTTGAGATGGCTAGACTGCAACGAAACGTAATTCTCCTTCTGTTCCGCATGCGAGAACAGGGCCCGGTAGAAGTAAGATACTTAGCTTTTCCACTATCAGTAATCCGCATCAGGGACTAGAAATCTGTTTGAGCAAAAGGCTTATTATTGTACACGAGGAGGGATAATCCCTAATACTTTGCGAGGTCTTTGAGGAAGAGATTCTCAGTAGGACATTGTAATGTGTTGAGTACAAATACGATGGTGTCTGCGCCAGGACCATCCTAGGGTTTGTTACGGGGTGGGGCGGGGTGGGTTTTCACTCGTTGGCCCCGCCCTTACACGGGGGCAGGGCGGAGAGAAGGCAGAAAATACGCCCCCCGGCTCCATGTAACGGCGGGGCCTCCGAGGGCAAAAACAGCCCCGCCCCGCCCCGTAACGAACGCTAGGCAGGGCGGGGCGGGAAATGGGGCCGTAGGCCCAGAATTTTTGGAGCTCAGGAGGGCCCGTTAGGAACGCTAGATCACCTGCATTTTAACAAAGTTGGCGGAGGATGGTGAAGGCCATTTTTTGTTGTAGGCTTTGCTGTGCTTTTTGGCAGAGGAGATGGTGATAGTATAATGGGATTGGGGGGGAATGGAGATTATGCCTCTTTGGGTTCGATAAGCTTCTCATGTGCTTCGTGAGGCTGCCGTTCTCGCCCAGTATGGTGGAGGGTATCCTATAAGGCAGTTGAGTCATGTGGACTGCTAAAATAAGTAAGGGCTACAAAGCCACCATAGGAGAGGCTTGGCATAAAGGCTTTCTCCTATATAAGGCTCCTACTCATGTATCTTAGCTTAGCGTTCATCAAACCACACCATAACACTACCTAATACAAACCACTCTACACCCCTCTCTATTGGCCTTCGTGTACTGTCTATTGTCTCTCTCCTATTCCACTACTTAAACTACCTATTTCCAAGTTAATATAGCAAAGGCCTATCACCTGAGCTTGTGGTAGGACAGATGTATACACTCAGGAGCTGGAGACAACATGCATAACATACTATCCCATAGGGGATTCAATGCATGTTAACCTAACACCAGTTTCCCATGGCCAGTTTTTATTGAAAGAGTTCCAGTTCCCAACCACTGTCACTCTATTGCCTTATTTAATTATATTTTTAAAATTTTTATATTCAAATATATTTGTACAAGTCATAATAAAAATTCCAATATCAATTATAATAGCCTGACTGGTATCAGCACAAATTACGAGATCTTGTGTACTAGTAGAAAGATATGAGCCTTAACCTATGGATTGTTGCTATTGTAATAAGCTGACTATATACTAGAGGGTCTATTAGATAAAATCACACCTGAGTTTGATTAAGTACTTAAGAGTTCACCAATCTTACTATCAGACTAATATTACTATTTATCTATTAGCTGTGCCAGTAGAATTAACTACTGTTACTGTTAAAGAATCATCTCTCAAGCTTGAACTATGAGAGGATATATTAAATATTCTTACTACTACTTATATAATATTATTTAAGTCAGTCTACTTTTGGTTTTATTCTGGACTAGCTTGCCAAATGTGTCACATTGGGTTTGAGATAATTCTCCTACTATTCGAAGGTGTCAGTAAAAATTGAAAAACTAGTTGCAGCAGGTATCAGGGGTAGCAGGTATGAGGGACTCATAAGCATGCTGGTACAGCTCATTAGCCTGTATCATTCATCCTCATACGAGCATCTCCACGTATGTATACTAGTAAGTGTGATTCCTCTATATATATATTTTTCATCGTGGAATAATTCCTTTCCCCTGTTTTCTCCTGCTCACCCCAAAACTCTATCAAAATCAAGTATGATTACAATCAAAAACCTTTCTATCCAAGTACCTTTATCAAAAAAAATCCTAACTATGGCTCCCAGCCTTACTGGAAAGCTTACAAACACTATCACTACCAACACTACCAATACCACTAATAACAACAGCAACAACATTACCAACACTAGCAATGGGGGTTATCATTCAGTGAGATCACTACAGGCTAGACTCCACAGGTGTTACACCTCTCAGAAGGGGTCATACATTATTGTTTGGAGGGGGTGGGGCAGTCAGAGGGTCCTGGCCAATGCTCCCAGTCCCAGGTACACTATGCCCCAAGTCAATCTTGTGGGCTCTGAGTATTCTTCATCTTAGTAGGCCACTAGAGATCAGTGAGGGTAACTGCCCCCCCCATTATCGACCCTACCGCCTTTGAATGCCTCCTCCTACTACATCTCAGGTTGGGTCTTCATATACACCTTTATCAACTTAGAGGGACGGCACCAGCAGTAGGAGGTCTCACAGGACTTAGGGGGATTGGCTGTTGGAGTGACGGCACAAGTAAGTTCCCAATTCTTCTTATGGAATAGTTGGATACTAACCTAGTATTAATAGAAAGCTTGCTTTCCAGATGCCATGGCCTAGGAGCTAGGGGAGCCAGAGAGGGAGGAGGGAAGAAACTAAGACGAGGGGGAAAGAAAGTTAAGTTACTTACAAAGAAGAAAAGCCAAGGGCTAACAGTTAGCAGGTAAGGAGTCGAGGATGCTGTAAGGGTTTTTAGGATAGAAGGGTTGTGGGCGGCAGGTGATACAGGAATCATAAGATGATTGTTGGTTACCAATTCCCTATCTTCCCCTATAGATGGCTATATCTAGCTGCTTTTTAGATTTATTTTTATAGAGAGCTAACAGTACGAAAGCCAATACAACACTGATGACGCTGTTACAATACGCACAGTAGAGGTCTTGATGCAGGTATTATTTCTGTTTTTTACTATAAGTGGGAGGGTGGGCATAAATTGAGAATGTTGGAGTGTACAATATACATACCGACAAGATGAGTTGAGGGGTCAGGGTGGGTGGCATTTCTGTGGTGGGGGGGATTTCTCCCTCACTGCCTGGTCTCACCTACCCCCATTTTTCAATCTATCTTACCAGTATATTGCAAGACTATTTTCTGTTTTACTTCCTTGTATATTTTATTATAATATTGTATTATAATGCAAATACACCCCAATTTCCAATCAACTTAGCAAAGACCTAACCTCTGAGTGATTGCCCATGACTGCAACTGTCGGTAGATGATCTGGAGAGGGTGCTGTTTATAAATAATTTTCAGGTTGAAAACTCAGTTGTAATAGCCATACAGAAAGTTGTTCACATCTCCGTTTCATGTTCTCTTTCTATTTGAAACTGGAAAACCATATACGTTTCAAATTCCGTAGTTGTAACCCACATCTTTTTTGTAATTTTTTTCGCATCCTCCTGTCTAAAGCTACTGCACTTCTCTCATATTTAGCTATAAACAAACTATCTCTAGAGTTTCAATTTCAATCTACAAACTATCACTACCCAACTATTCTTCACTTCTCAATAACCTAATGCAACAATATTGACCTTACTAAAAGCTCTTCTGGTTACCAGCCTTTGTTCTTTACTTCTCCCCCTTTCTGATTGTTATTCTCTGGGATATAACAGCAGATCAGCATACGTGAATTGTCTGCCAAGTATTTCCTTTGAAGGTTCAAGGTTTACTGTCAATTCCTAAACCGCTTACATATCAACACAACTATATACGACCAAGAGTTCAATACAATAGTTACTCGAGCTAAGCTTTATACTCTTGAGACCCTTCCCAAGCCGAAAACTAAGATGTATACATACGCTAGAGTATGGAGTAGATTAGATGTCTGGTGAATCATTACACTTCGCACTGGATGAGGTATCAGGGCAAGAAAAAACTGGGAGGTAGATGAGAGTCTTGCTGATTAGAACTTTAAGAATAATTCAAGTTATACAAGGTTCTCAATTCCTTACTGACCAAGTTATAACGCAGAGAAGATAGAATAGAAAACAGGCTTATTTGGTGAGGCAAGGTAGTGAGGGAGAAATCCAGGGAGATTATTGGTCAGCAAGTATTCCTCTCCCACCACTGGATTCTCACCTGTAACTGATCCTGGTTACTAAGATAGATGTTTCTAGTATCAGCTTGATGTTAGCTTAATACTCAGTTTTTTTCAGTTAGTATTCGTAACTGGGCCTCTGGGCCCCCACCCAAAATCCCCACCCCAGCCCACTGATCGGGGCATAGTGGGGCTATTTTTCTTCATTTTCCCACTCTATTTCCTGGCAAGAGTCCTGCTTCGCTTTCACGCCAGACAGGGCCCCGTCAATTTTTGATTGTGAATATACGGAGATGGGGTAGGGACAACAGAAAAAATACCTCCCTTGCTCTGTATAATAGCGCGGCCTCTAAGGTCAAAACCCACCCTGTCCAGTCTCATAATGGACTCTAGTTCCAGTATGGGATTCCGAATGTTAGCTTGATATTAGCTGAACATTCAGTTTGATTTATTTCAGGGTTCCTGGTATCAGCTTGATGTTAGCTTGATATTCAATTTTTTTCAGTTTGGGGTTCCAGTATCAGCTTGATGTTAGCTTGATAATCAGTTTCCTTTATATTTAGTTTTAAAGTATCAGTTGGTTCTTTATATATTTGATGTAACGTTTCAAACCTCTGAGTAGGAGGTTTATTATTATAGTTTATATCTACTCTGCATAACCTGATAAGTGTATTTAAAGACTGCTATTCTCCGGACTTAGAGAAAGCAGACTTTGACTGACAGAGTTTTCAAGATACTTAGTTCAACAGTTTCCTCTTTAGTTCACTTTGAGAATCTAATAAGTTTAGGCTTGATACCACCAAACATATCTAGCAATAGGAACTACTAAGTAGTTGCAATATACTAAGAGGTTTTGTTTATAATAACTTTGTCTGAGCCTCTGGAACTTCGCCTCATTAGATACCACACTTTAGTATAGAGCTAGTTTCATTACTCTATGATTGTAGCCCCACTCATAGGGCAATTACACTACTTACCTCTACCCTACCATATATCTTGCCAGTATGTGTAATTGTATGCCCCAACTTCCCTAATTGAATCCCATCCAGCTGAGCTACCCATAGTAGAAAGAATATTACTCTCCTTAAAGCCTATCCCAAGCATCTCCTATAGTGTTCATTACTGGGCGGGGCAGGACGGGTTTTACCCTCAGAGACCCCGCCGTTACACAGGCCAGGAGGGCATATTTTCTGCCCTCGCCCCGCCCTGCCCCTGTCCGGGGCCCAACCCCACTCATTCTCTGGACTGGCTCCTATTTTTCACAACCAAAAATTTATGAGGGCTAGTTCGGGGCATGGGTAGTGTGGGGCCCTGGCTCCTGAGGGAGGAAAGGTGAAAATATGCCCCGCCCCGGGCAAGTAAGCGGGCCGGGGCGGGGAATTTCGCTTGGGACCTATTTTTTCGGGGCCCCGGAGGTCCCATAATGAATGCTAGTCTCGTCAGGGTATCACTGGTATTGAATTGGTTTACATACTCGATGAAAATATATAGCTATAATGATTTAAGTATTGTTAGCTATCTATGAAAAAATAAAAACCAGCTTTAAATAGCCATCTATAGGGCAAGGAGAAGGATTGGTGAACTTCAATCTCCTTATGACTCCCGCATCACCCTCTGCCCCACAAACCCCTTCAGCATCCCTAATTACTAACCTATAAGCTGATAACTCTTAACATTGCTTCTTGATAAGTAACTTGCATTTTATACCTCCTTGTCGCAGTTTCTTCCCTTTTTCCTCTTGGCTCTGCTGGCTTCACTGATAAGATATCTGGGTAGTTAACTTCCTATTATTACTATGCTAGCATGCAAGTATACTGTACAAAGAATTGTGAACTTACTTGTGCTAGCAATCCCACAACTAACCCCCTAAGCCTTGTGTGGCCTCCCACTTCTAGTGTCATTCCTATAATCTCATAAATCATGTGTACAAACTCCCAACACAGAATATAGTGGGGAGAGGTCCCTGGAGGTAGTGGAGTTGATAATAAGTGCCTGGCAGGCCTTACTAGTTCCCTGTAACCTATCAAGAAGGTGAATACTTGGGACCAATAATATTGATTTGAGTCTGGGAGTACCTGGAGCCTAGGGTATTCAGGTTTGATGAAGGCCAGCAACAGTACTTGCAATGGGTAGCTACCTTGCAGTAGTACCAGGATTACCTTGCCCAAATACAGTAGATGAACCTTGGCCAGGATTGCCTAACTGCCTTATCCTCTCTGAACAATAACATATACTCTCCTTCAAAAAGAAGCATAACACCTGTCGATTTTGAGTTACAGCCAGTGCCAGTGAGGGTCATGCTGAATACGATCTCCCATTACTGGTATTGTGAGCGTTGTTGGTGTAGTTGGTATTGTTGGTGTTGTTGGTATTATTAGTTTTGCTGGTGTTGTTGGTTTTGTTAGTATTATTGGTGATACTGGTCAAATTAGTTGTGGATTTGATAGTATTTGTGGTAGTAGTGTTGGTGGACTTCTTGGTAAGCCTAGGACGGGCCATAGTTAAATTTCTTTTTTGATAAAGGTTCTTTGATTAAAAGATTTTTGATCGTATTGATAATTGTTTTTAATAAAGTTTTGGGATGGCCTGAAAAAAAGATAAATGGAATTATTCAGGGTGAAAGAAGTATACTAGTATATCAAGGCATTAAACTTACTGGTATACATACACGGATATGCTCATATAAGGATACATGACTCAAGCTAATGAACTGTACTTGCATTCTTACAAGTCTCTCATACCTGCCTGCACTAGTGTTCTGATTCATCCTGAGACCTCCAAATAGTATATTGATATAATGGGAATCATCTCCAGCCCAATTGAATAAATATGGTAGCATTTTATGCTAGTCCAGAATATAACTAAAACTAGACTGACTTAGAAAACATTACTAGTATATAACTAGTAGTAAGAATATTTAATATATCCCCCCATAGTTTAAGCTTGAGGGATGATTCTTTAACAGTAACAGTAGTTAATTCTACTGGCACAGCTAATAGATAAATAGTAATATTAGTCTGATAGTAAGATTGGTGAACTCTCAAGTACTTAATCAAACTCAGGTGTGATTTTATCTAATAGACCCTCTAGTATATAGTCAGCTTATTACAATAGCAACAATCCATAGGTTAAGGCTCATATCTTTCTACTAGTACACAAGATCTCGTAATTTGTGCTGATACCAGTCAGGCTATTATAATTGATATTGGAATTTTTATTATGACTTGTACAAATATATTTGAATATAAAAATTTTAAAAATATAATTAAATAAGGCAATAGAGTGACAGTGGTTGGGAACTGGAACTCTTTCAATAAAAACTGGCCATGGGAAACTGGTGTTAGGTTAACATGCATTGAATCCCCTATGGGATAGTATGTTATGCATGTTGTCTCCAGCTCCTGAGTGTATACATCTGTCCTACCACAAGCTCAGGTGATAGGCTTTTGCTATATTAACTTGGAAATAGGTAGTTTAAGTAGTGGAATAGGAGAGAGACAATAGACAGTACACGAAGGCCAATAGAGAGGGGTGTAGAGTGGTTTGTATTAGGTAGTGTTATGGTGTGGTTTGATGAACGCTAAGCTAAGATACATGAGTAGGAGCCTTATATAGGAGAAAGCCTTTATGCCAAGCCTCCCCTATGGTGGCTTTGTAGCCCTTACTTATTTTAGCAGTCCACATGACTCAACTGCCTTATAGGATACCCTCCACCACACTGGGCAAGAACGGCAGCCTCATGAAGCACATGAGAAGCTTATCGAACCCAAAGAGGCATAATCTCCATTCCCCCCCCAATCCCATTATACTATCACCATCTCCTCTGCCAAAAAGCACAGCAAAGCCTACAACAAAAAATGGCCTTCACCATCCTCCGCCAACTTTGTTAAAATGCAGGTGATCTAGCGTTCGTAACGGGCCCTCCTGAGCTCCAAAAATTCTGGGCCTACGGCCCCATTTCCCGCCCTGCCCCGCCCAATGGCCCGGGGCGGGGTGTCTTTTTTTGGCCTTCCGGGAGCTCTCCCCCACCTCACTTATTTCCCAGACGGGCCCCGCAGAAAATAGGTGGGAAGAATCAGGGCCCTGTCCGGGAATGAGCGGAGATTGCCTGTAAAATCTTGGCCCCGGCCCCGTGTAAGGGCGGGGCCAGCGAGTGAAAACCCACCCCGCCCCACCCCGTAACAAACCCTAGGATAGTCCTGGCGCAGACATCATCGAATTTGTACTCAACACGCGACAATGTCCTACTGAGAATCTCCTCCTCAAGGACCTCGCAAAGTATTAGGGATTATCCCTCCTCGTGTACAATAATAAGCCTTTTGCTCAAACAGATTTCGAGTCCCTGATGCGGATTACTGATAGTGGAAAAGCTAAGTATCTTACTTCTACCGAAAAGTTTTGGTGAGAATTTAATAGCGTAATTACTACCCTCTCGATAGCTTTCTCCCGACCTCGTAACCTCACTAATTGCCAAGGCTTTTAGGTATACAACGAGACTGACAACCCATCTATACTCTCCGGAACCTCTGTCCTCTTTCTTGATCCACACAAAGCATGGTCTTCGGCAGTGTTCGCAACGGTCCGGGGGCCCGGGCGGCCCCGCAGGGAAACTGCCAAGAAGACTGGACCGGACCGGATGACGATTTTAGCGCCGTTCCGTCCCAAGGTGTTTTAGGACTGCAGGTTTGAGTGAGGACCACGGGCCCGACAAGGTGAGACACTATTGTGCCGTCTTAATACAAGGACGACAGGGGACGGTGGTGGACTGCAGATCTCTGCCAATGACGGTGGGGATCTGACGGGATCTGCAGGCATCTGCAGGCATCTGTGGGCATCTGTGGGCATCTGTGGGCATCTGTGGGCATCTGTGGGCATCTGTGGGCATCTGTCGGGACCTACAGGGATCTTGTCGGGATCTGTCTAGCCTAAGATTCTAAGACATTCTGAAACTGGTTGTGGGGCCTGCGGTCTTCCCCGTCCTCCGGCCATTAGCCCCGGGCAAAATCTCTCTAGGCCCGGACGGGACTACGATTCGTAGTCCGTCCTCGTCCTACCCTCAGGACGGACGGACTGCCCCGTTGCGAACACTTGTCTTCGGATATTGGTTTTCGTGGAGGCCCACTTTACGATTTCGTTGCTAACTCTGATGACTCCGAGATCAAGAGCCACCTCGCTGCATTTGATAGGCTCCTAAGGAAGTTACAATACAGCCTTCGAGGGGACCATTATTCGTCTCTCATTAAAAAATGAGGAGCAGGCTATAAGAAGCGAAATCTTTGAGGATCGCATGTCTACATCCTAGAAAGATATCGAGGATGCCTCCCAATTGTTCGCAAATGATCTAGTGGATTCTCTACCCTTCTTACTCAATATACACTCAATCGCGTTCAAAGTTAGTGACTTTTGCATTTACCTATATATTGCCCAATTTAGACAGCAGCCATGTTGTATTATAAGAGGGGTAGATAGAAGCTGAATAGGCACCAACGTAGATTAAATATAGACACGCACAATCCACATGAGAGCGGGTGCACCACATGAGGCAGCGGACAAGAGTTTATAGCGCGACATGGTCCCCGAAGTTTAATCTCTTTCTTTCTCTGTTCTATCACCTATCCTTGGCCGCTCACTCATCCTATCGCTAGATGAACACTTCTCCTTCTTAATACCAAAGACATAGTAGCTTCTCGCCCTACCCTTCTTTGAGCATTACAGCTAACACATCGCCCCCTCGCGGCTTAACCTACACCTCCGCCCCCCCCACGGTCATCTTTCCTCGCAGACTCCACCGGCCCCCACCTCCTATAAAACACTGTAGGAGTTTTTTCTATATATACCCGAATCCCAACAAAACGGGAACCCTAAGGGGCGGTTGGCATGCCAGGCAGCCAGGATTAGACTAGGATTTGGACTTAAAGTCCGGACTTGAAAACCAAAGTCCAGAACCTTGAAAGTCCGGACTTTGTAAATCTGCCATACCAAACATAACAGGATTTAGATTAGGGCTATGGAAATTTAGCGGCAATTTGTGTATCTGACATAAAATATTAAGGATAAGATCTAGGTCTATGATTAGTTTGGATTCCCAAAAACCAAGATGGTAGTTAGGGCTCTCTGTGACTAGCTTTTTAGAGAAAATCCGGATTTAAAATCCTGATCTAATCTTCAAATGAAAATCTAGCCTACCAACCAGGATTAGACTGAAAGTCCAGACTTAGGAGATAATCGGGATTCTAAGTCCAAATCCTGGCGTGCCAACCGAGTCCTAAGCAGTGTTCGCAACCGTCCGGGGGGCCGGCGGGGCCCCGCGGGGGGACTGCCAAGAGCCCCGGACGGGACGGGACGGCTAACTGTAGTCCGTCCGGGGCGTCCTAAGGGCAGGACGGCCGTCTTTGGGTAGGACGGCGGGCCCTACAGGGTGAGACATGTTAGTGCAGGGCAGGGGTATGAACGGTGGGGGACGGCGGGGGACTGTTGAGGACGCCCGGGGATGGTCAAGGACCGCGGGGGACGGTGGGGGATGTTGAAATATGCACCAATATGCGTAGCGAAAACGGTAGAGACTTTGCGCAACTTCAACTCGCAGTAACATTCTTACTTA
The DNA here is from genome assembly GCA_003070745.1 of Tuber borchii. Lineage (NCBI taxonomy): Eukaryota > Fungi > Ascomycota > Pezizomycetes > Pezizales > Tuberaceae > Tuber > Tuber borchii. The sequence continues at coordinate 23,852 of NESQ01000299.1, read as the reverse complement.
TCAACTAAAGAAAGGAGGAAAGGACCGAACATATATAGAGAACATAAGTGACCTCATGCTTCATGAGAAGTAACCGGTTTCCTGACTTCAGCCCAAACGCATCATGAGTTCCAACAAAGTATACGCCTCCAAGCCTGGAGAGTGCCATGAAGCCTAGCCGATACGAAATAGCCGCCCAATAATCAATACCCAATAGATCATGTCTCACCACCACAAATGATACAACCCAATAGCATAACGCGATATAGAAAGGAAATGCTTTAGACAAAGCCGTTGTTGAGAACAATGGAAGACATTAACCAGAAATTCAACAGGGGACGCCCGGGGACAACGAGAGTGATGTCTCATGATGCAACAACGAATCATTCGGAGGTGCCCAATTTGAACTCTGGCTAGTACCGGAGTGAAATGATGGGTTTAGCGATACTGTGAGTGAATAGTGACAAATAGGACATGATATGCCATGTTCGGAATAAGGCAAACCCTAAAGATACTTCAAAGGCTCTGGGGGTTTACATCCGTGTACAAGTTTAAATGCATGATTTGGATTCCTATAATGAATAACTAAAGTGATGGGCAGGATGAAAGTGATGTTGCTATTTACAATCTTTCCTTTGTTTTATTTCCTTTGGCGATAATTGTCACTTGCGCTTGTTTACCTTCACACTCACTCCGGGATTGTAATGCCATTTGGTGGCCGTAAACCTGGATAGGCGGTGTCTCCATTAGCTATGAATAAATATTATTGAATCCCGGAAATCTAAGTCAATCAGAACCCCCGTACATTAAAGCGTTATTTGTAAAATCACTCGATTATTAGCTAGGGGCGGTGAAGAAAGGCTGAGATGGTGGGAGATGTAGGAAAAGGGGGACGGCAGGGCATGGGTGAGGACGGCAGGGTATAGGTGAGGACGGCCGGGGACGGTTGGGGACGGCGGGGCATGGGTGAGGACGGCGGGGGACTGTGGAGGACGGCCGAGGACGGCAAGAGCAATGTCTCATGATGCAACAAGGATTGGTTCGGAGGTCCAAGCGCAAGGACTATAGTCCCCTGTAGTCCGTCCGGTCCTTACCCTCCCGGGCGTAGTCCGTCCTAGCCCCCCTAAAAAGACGGACTACGAGCCGTAGTCCGTCCCGCCCGAACCCAAAGACGGACGGACTGGACGGTTGCGAACACTGGTCCTAAGAGTGTGAAACTAGGCTAAGAACTCGCTCTAAAAGTTAGCTAGTTATCGTACCTACGATACCCACCGGAGCACTAGATGTACAGTGCCGCGCATAAGAACATTAGCTAAGTCCTAAATCTTGAAGGCTGACACGCCAATATTATGTTACAGTGCTGTTGATCTAATCACAATACACACTTACGGCTCGGGTGCCTAACTCCCATTTCCAGGAGCCAGAATGCCCAGCAGGCCATCCCCACCCCGCTCCAAAAAGTCACTAGGCAAGAGCCCTTGTGAAGTGGGGTATCTCTTTACGGGGATCACTGTAGGTTAAGGGAGGAGGGGCAATTGCGCGATGGCGTTAGTATGGGCGAGGGGCCGCTTCACGAAGACTTTTATTAGCTGGCTATACTTACGCGCAAACCAAATCCTTGAGCAACGGGCCCTAGATTTTGATGTCTTTTCTGCGGGTCAGCACCATAACTTAATTTGCATGCTAGTAGTTAGTTATTCCAATTCAGGTGCCTAGATGGGTTATAAGCGTGTAGCGTTCGTTACGGGGCGGGGCGGGGCGGGTTTTGCCCTCGGAGGCCCCGCCCTTACATGGGGCCGGGGGGCGTATTTTCTGCCTTCTCCCCGCCCCGCCCCCGTCCGGGGCCCAACCCCACTCATTCCCCGTTTTTCACCACCAAAATCTTACGGGGGCCTGTCCGGGGCATGGGTGGGGCGGGGCCCTGGCCCCGGGTAGGGGGGAGAAAAGGCGAAAAATATGCCCCGCCCCGGGCCGGTAAGCGGGCCGGGGCGGGGAATTTCGCCGGGGACCCGTCTTTTTCGGGGCCCCGGAGGCCCCGTAACGAACGCTATAAGCGTGCTATTATGAGAATAACTGGAGGGAGTAACTCTCTATGTTACGGAGTAGGGTAGTATAATAGTACAGGGAGGGATAAATATATAGGGGGCGAACGATCCCTTGATGCCAGGGGAATTAAGGGCCGCCGGGATTACCATTTTAGGAAACTATATCAATAATTGGCCCTGCTGGGCAGCAGTATTCTTGAGATTTATGCAATGTACCGTACATGTGTCGGGGGAGGGCAATCTTCTTTCACTCCGCTCCCGCTACCTTTCCGGATGACGAGATCCTACGGATACAGGCTTATAACATCATAATTCTTAAGCCACTCAATCGCATGCCCCTCCACCGACGCTATAGTATCCGCCGAGCATGGGCTCTAAGTGTCCGGAAGCCTATTGAAGAAACTGCAGCCCATTAGGTACGATGCTTGCTGCAGAGGTTAGACAGACCGGCGTAAAAAGCGGATAAGTGACTAAGCAATCGTCCCGTGGGGGCTTCGGACTGCGTCAAGGGGTCCCGCAGATACTCTTGCAAGGTAAGGTGTGCAGTGCCAGACCAATAGCTGACATTTCCCGACCAACAGTCCTGGGATTAGTCTATCCATATACTAAAGGGACGAGATTGGTGGAGAAAGAAACATTCTCCCCAAACTTTCTATACAAAATGTTAATAGTCAATTGGCTACCAAAGACAGATATAACAAATCCTGCTCTGATAATATAAGGGGCAGCGTTGATAACTTTACCATGATTACTTTTTCACTTTGGGCTAATTATCCCGAATACCGAAGCTAACCCATTTCATTCCTACACAAAATCTTATATAAACTAGTGGTTCTAATGTGGATTTTGACCCTCCCCTCCAGACCTTAGACTTTCAGATATCGTAGCATAACCCCTGCAGTCTGATATTTAACGAGTTAAGCCCAGTCAAAAAAAAAACCCCCCTCACTCCTCTCCTTCTTTGCTATTAGATAAGTGAATCGAAAATATGCGCCTTGTAAGGAAACTCGAGAGTACGGTACACATTTCTTTTATTACCTTGGCCGGATGTTCCTAGGGCCCATATCAATGTCTGCCAGAAGAGCAATAGGACCTTGAAGGGCAGTTTAGTTATCCTCGCCCAGAAGTTGAAGTACCTGTCCTATATGAAACCGGATCGCTCCTTGAAAGCCTTAGCACTTTATTCCGGCACTTCCGATAGCACGGCCACAATTTCCTTCAGGCGACTGCCACCACGCCTGCTGTGGCCTGCTTCCCCCGGCCCCGATAATCGCAATACAAGCAAGGGACTTCAGCGCCTAATCCGACCGTCCTCCGACACAAGCCCGTGACAGCGAAAGAATTAACACCACGGAAACTAGCAACAGGAGTTCTGAATATATCAGCTTTACTAAAAACAAAGGTTTCCCCCACACCTATAATGGGATAATAATCCCAACGGCAGAACGCTGGATTGGCAGCATCGAGGAGCACAAGTAACAGGAGCGCACATAGTATGGAGGGATACAGAACTGCGAACGTGTGTGGGCACACTAGGGCATGGACGAATATAGGGTTATACATGCAGAAGTTTTCACTATTTAAGTAGCCGTTAGCTAGCAAGCTCCAACAGACAAGCACGTACGCCCCGACACCTCCCGTTTACACACTTGCGCCAATCGTGCTACCTCCATCAACCCAGAGCAGAAGAATCCCATGTCAACTAACCGCTCGCCTTCGCGGATCGCCATTCTTAAAATCTCGCAGCGTTTAAAACATACCTGGCCACACCCTCGGCTATGCTAATTGCGAAATCACTCTCCCTCTTACATCACTTCAGAGGTGACAATTATTTGAGAGTCTGCCAGATGTGACCGCTCACCCACAACAGCTGTGCTGTCAACTATGCCGCTTTAGAGGTTGAAGCTATTGACATCTTCGCTCATGTACCAGTCCGTGTTCCGCTCCAAGGCTAGTAAAATCTGTGATCGATTCTATTTGACCGTATGGAAATTTTGCGCGGAAGCTCGATTGCCGCACTACCGAACGCAGATGCCCCCGTAGCTGTTGAGACGTAGTTGTGGACTGTTTAGTAGATGCCTGCAATGCCTGGAAAACTGTTACGAATCCGTATGAATCAGGGGGCATAAAGGTAGAAAGTTTTCCCTGCTAGCTGAGAGAGCACGACAGAGAACAAACCAGAGAAAAATAGAAGGAAAGCTAGAGGAGAGAAATACAAAACAAGGAAGACAAGAGAAAGCAGTACTCAATGCTTAATTACGGACAGTAAATAGACAGAGTCAATTGAGTATTGTGATAGCCGAGTCACCAAAAGCCGAGTCACCAGAACCCAAGCCAACTAGAAAGGAGGCGATGACAGTTTGGCAACCGGACCCCATCGCATCACGACCAATTGGCTTGAAGAACCAATCTCTGTTCCACAAAATTTAATGATCCTCGCAGGCCCTTGGCGTCAATCTAAACCGAGAACCAGACCGAGTGATATTATGTGTTTCCCATCGGTAACCCCGAGTTGTTTGAATCATATCAGCCAACAGCTTTACCAAAGTATGAACGTATCCAAGAAAATTACCTCACTTAGTCTACATTCAAGCCAAAACAAGAGGAAGACAGAGAGGGGAGTACCAGACCTCTATTCATAAGCCTTACCAAACTCCCCTATTGCAGCACTATTCCTCAGCTATCCATCTCCTTCCGCTCGTACATCCCCTGCCTAGAAAGGTTTATAAAAATTTCGGCAGTTTGGTAATCATCCACCTCAGCTACTGAGAATAGACCACACAAAAAAAGAATATCAATAGAGAATAATAAGAAAAAAGAGTTAATAAACGAAACGAGTTTTTATCCCCTACAGTGTTAATAGTACCGAATGTTCCTCTATCGCGCTAAAATACAAACTAGAAAACTAGCTCCTCACTTTTCCAGAAATGTCAATCGAGTGGTATCAAAAGCATTGCGGTCAAATTATGATGTAGATCTACAGGAGGAATGAACCTAATATGAGAGTTATCCCACCAGCAATTGTGAGGTAATGCATCTGTCGATATTTACTAACCACATCTAGAGCTATGCGATACCATTATGCTTCTATGAGGTCGAGTCTGTTGATCAAAAATATGTTAATTTCACTAGCGTTTCTTTAGCACGATGTAGGGAAATTCGGCACTATCAATATTTCAATGGGTAACAGTGGCAAAGCCAATCACCCTGTATGGTAAAGAGTGTAAATGGTACTGGGCAATATGGTAGTACATCCCATCAAAGCAGCTCATAAGGGTATATTTATATGCAGGCCACGGGCCTACTTCCTCAGTAGCACCCATAGCAAATATATCTGGCAAGAATACAGTCGCCACGCATCAGTGAACCTAGTCTCCAAGGTTTTTCTTATTATTGTGATCTACACTCGACCACCCCAGCAACCCCGAACCTCCACAACCCAACCAGGAAAAATACGCCACCAGAATCTGTTAATTCTAAAAAGGGGGAGACTAACACGGCCAAATTCATAGAATTAACCATCCTGAGTGGAGGTGAAGCTGAAGGCATGGCGAGTGATAATCTATGATCCTTAATCCTCTTCTACATTTACACCGAAACTTAATATCTCACGTGACTGTGGGACCCAATGCCCTGATCACTGCTCGTACAACCAGCAATTGCAGGAATAATAGACGCCAAAAAAAACCAAGTCAATTCCTTCAAGAACCTACTCGGTAGATAACCTGATCAACCGCACGCCAAGACAAAAGTGGCCACCAAATGACAAACCCATACGCTTGAACGACCGTGCACCATGGACTGCCATAAGAATTTCGAATAACGTCCTAGGACGTAGGCGTCGCCTCTCACGGTAAGGTCTGATACTTTTTTCTCTTTTATTTGTCTCCGAAAGCAGGTCTTTTTTGGTGTGTTTCCGCCCGCCTCTCTAGAAGAGGCTATTTTCGCACTACGATATACCACACCTATCATACTTGTAGCACACGATCCCGTTCTTCAGGTGTGGCGCCAAATAGAAGCAAGCCACCATAGCAAGATCGCTTACAAAAAACACGCTAAATTCGCCACAACGCCACAGTGACTATCCACGCCAAGCAACCTTAAAAGAACTGCGCCACTTGAGCAACTCCCTTCGGCATTTTTATAGTGTCGTGTGAAAAACAAGTACTAACTTATCGCTTCACTTCCTTCGGGCAATTCACATCACCTCACTTTTGCTTCCACCTTCTAACCTTTACCCAATCCAGCAACCAGCAATTAGCGAAGCGCCTCCATACACGAACAAGTTTTTAACCGCCCTACAAACAAAGTACTGAAGATCTAACCTCCGCTGCGCGATACGGCCTCTATCTAGTCAACCTCTCCGCACCTCAACCTCCACAACTCCCCCATAACAACTTCACTCCTAGCTCTAACCGCATTATGCATCAAAGTATTTGTGACAAATTCCTTTGCCCCGCGAATCTTTCCCGCAGTCCTACGCGCGTGCGCATAGTCAACGTACATATCCTCCATATACGTCGCTGCATAAACCGGGACTTTGTTCTCCGCAAGTGTATTTTCGCAGTAGAGAGACGGCCATTCTGCATCTTTGGCAAGTATTTTAGCTACGGAGTTAAGCCTTGAGAGCTCGGCGTAGTCTTCGAACATCCAGGGGAAAATCTATTGATGTGAGCACTTGTGAGTGGAGAAAGAAAGAAGAAGGGATGGAGACCATCTCGCCACTGAAGTATATTGGCTGATCTTTCTTCACGAGACTTTGTGCCAAATTGAATTCTTGATCATCTGGCATTGTGCGTGAGGCGGACCAGGACGCGGAGTGGCTGTGCGAATTGTTAGCAAATTCTAAAATAGTAGGGAAGGCGGGTTTACTGTTGGCAATATATCGGCTCATGAGCAAGTGCGTACAAGGGGTTTCCGTCAAAGCTTTGATTTCCCTGGATAGATTGAAGAACTTTATACGAAAGATGGCCGAGGACTTTTATGTCGGTATGCGCGCGTTGTACAAGATCTGCCAATCATCAGCCGGCTATCCCCAACGTCCTATGAACGAAGGTTACTTACGATGCACACCATCAATCCCGCCTAGCATATTCTCAGCAGCAAGTTCCCACCAAGGTCAAAGAGGACTCACCGTGGCCACCAAAAGCCAACCCGAGCCCTAAAAACCTTCTCGGTGTAAGACGTCCACCGTTGGGAACCCGCACGTCTTCCTTTTCCAAGTGCTTCAGAATACCCCTAACCCGCTCAACATCGAGCGGGTACTTTTTGTAGTAAACCTGGTTTCTCAATTTCACCTTTTTCCATAGCGCTTGGTATACCTCATCCGGGTTATTCACAAGTGGTGGCATTCCGCCTGTTGTGAAGACTACAACTCTTTAGCTCAACCAATTACTGCGAAACCAATGACCGCGATAGATTAATTCATACATACCCTCCCTCAAACCCTCAGGGCTTCAGACACACTCATTAGCTAACTCCAAAAAGAGTATAGGGTAAATTAGGACCCAACTTACTAAAACGATAGATACGTAACCGCACAAAACCCACCAAAACTCTGACCGATAACACCCCATTTCCTGTCCTCCTCTCTCTCTTTCCGCCCAAGCAGTGCATGACGGACTGCTTCGCAGTCCCTAACTATCCATCCCATCTCATCAGTCCTATCCGCTTTAATGAACCGGGGACCGAAAACAAACCGATGTTATCAGCCCTAAACAACTTCACATACTCGGCTTGCTCCTCCACACTTCGCTTCTTCCCACCACTACCCTCAAGCATGCGCGGCGATATTGGCGTACTCATACCCGTTCCCCGTTGATCGAGATACAGGACTTGGAACCCCTTGTCAAAAAGGAAATTTGTCAGTGGGTGATTTTCCGGAGGACCGCATTCAAAGCCGGGGCCACCTGCTTATCCTTAGATTCGCTTCGGCAACGTTGATTTAGTAGCGAGGTGAGCGATGGAGTGCAAACCTTGTAGGTATAGAACTATTCAGGTACTTTGGTTAGCAAGCCGGGCTCCGTTGCCACGCGCCAAGAAGTTGGAGGTGGAACAGCCCACAATACGGTAACCCCGCCCCGGCCTCCGCATTTCCCTTCTTATTCGGTTGGGCGTTTCTAGCGAACATCGTAATCTCGCCCGCTCCTGGGTCTGAATAGTTAAGAGCCGTGCGGTACCATCTATCAATTATCCTGATACCGCCTGATAATTTTGTTAGAGATTGACAGGCCATTGCAGAGTATGAAGGAAGGGAAAGCAAGAACCGGCGATAGTATACTCCTCGCACTCTAACAGGGTTGCGGGGGGATTTTCGGCATTGTGTGTAGTTTCCGAGATGCTACTAGTGTGCTGCGGAGAAGGAGGGGAAAAGGGATGAGATGGCGGGGATGGAACATACGGGGTGGGGAAGGATAAGTTATGGGTTGGATCCAAGACAGGGTGGTGGCGTTAGCGTGGGGTAGGGTGGGGCTTAGTCATCTAAACTCTTGGCGCGAGATATCAGATTGATGCATTGGGGAGTAGGGAGTAAAGACACCTGGATTCGGGGAAGTATAGCAACACGACTAGATAGCTCTAGAACAAGAAATAATTTTTCCCAAAAGGACAAAATGATCTCCAATCTAATAAGGCTATTTATAAGGAATTTCATTCATGGGAAGTGAAATAAATTTCTCCCCAAAGCCCAGGATCAGAGATACCCTCAACGACATAAACAACCAGCCCGCAGTTCCAGTGTGTGTGTAAAAAGGCTTCAGCCATTCAGGACGCAAGATGGAGAAAAGGTATATATATGACCTAGGTCAGACCCATGGGACCTAGCCTTGGACCCAGAGGTGGGGAGGCGCCCCCAGGAGAAGACATTAATTTTGACTCAGTAAGATCTGGGGTACAACGCGCGGGAGATCTACCACGCAGAACAACCGACCACCCACCTATCAATTCGAAACGCCCCCCCCCCCGAGTAGCCACACCCGTGCACGGAGGGTTGCTATATAACTTCGGAACCTTCCTTCGTGGGTATTTGGCACCTCCAGAGGAAAAATTACTTCACCACTTTTGTAACCGGTTTTGAGCCAAGAATTATTTATATGTTGAGAGTAGCCCGAGGGAGCCGAGGACTAGCAAGAGTAGGAGGAGCAGGAGGAGAACCATCCAAGGGCTAACTCCTCCGAGGGCCTTCTTCTTTAGATGGTGTAGTATGATAGAATGGGAAAACCTATCATACTGACTTACCTTTAAATTTCACCCCTCCCACCATATGTTGATAGATTCTCGATACCGCACTCCTAGGAACCATCGAACTCCCCGCACCACAACAATCTAACGAACCATCCATTAATAAGAAAGTAGTAGAAGGTGGATAATACAACAGAGATAACAAATGCGCAACCCCCCAAGAAGGGCTTCAATACCGAACGTCCCAAGTTTAGTAGCCGCTTAGTCATCACTTGACCACCAAATATCAAAGAGCCCCAAAAACAACCACAACCCCAACTCCGCCTCATAGCTTCACAAGAACACGATACCGTGACAAAAGCAAGGTCGAAAGACACTCAACAGGAAACCCCGCACAAAATAAAAAACCGTTAATTATGTAATACATGAGTAAAGAGCCGAACAAACGCTTTCCAAAGTTTTTGAGAAAACAACTCCCCCGACGGTATAAACGACATATCCGGGGCTCGAATAGTAGGGCACAAAAGTACTAGAAAAGCCAGGATGCAAAAAGGCAGAAGGGTGTGAGTAGGTGGTGACCCAAGTCCAATACATGAGACCTAGGGTGAAGGGGGGGCCCTACCAAGATGTATGCTGACTCGCCTAGATCTGGGGGCAACAGCGGGAGATCTACTGCGCAGGACGGCCAATAGAGACCACTCACCACCCACCAAATCCTAAGCGGCCCTCTCCGAGCAGTCATATCTGCGTGTGGTGTGGGTGGGTGCCAGGCGATGTCGGTACCTTGCTCCATTAATATTTTTAGATATTTGATATCCTTAGAAGACCTAGGAATTATTCCGAAGCTAGCGAGAGGAACTTCCGGAGCTAAGATGCTAGTAGGGTGGGCTCGAATCCGTAATGTAAGTGACAATAGACAGCCGGAATTCCCAGAAGCACAGAGAGGATTATTTGCCGATATCAACTCCGGTCCCCTCCTTGTCTCATGGATAGGGGTAACGTAGGCAAGCCTACCTTTCCTACGCCCTTATTCCCACCCTTTCCACTACATCATATGCTCAACACCGCATTTTTAGCAAACCACCAATTACCTCCACACCCGAACCCGTACCCTCCAGATATTCGCAAAACTACCCAAGGATACAAGAAACGAATTCACGAGAGCAGCACAGTAAAGAAGGAAAAATACGCGACTTCGGCAAATGCCTGAGTCTCTCCTAAAGATCCTCTTGAGGTCGATGCTTAGTCATCTATCGTTCTTAGCACCCACCACCTCCCATTCCAATACCACCGCAACCCCAACTTCACCACCCCATAACATCACAACCACACAATCCCACGACAAAAACAGGCTTAATCCAGATGAAGCAGATGACGCCACATCTTCTAAACCCATCCACAAACAAATTCATTCTTGGGGCCCGGAATAAATACCTTCCAAAGTCTACTGGCAGTGGAAAACATTATGAGTGGGAATATATACAAATGTCCAATCAGGGGTTCAAATTCGTCCGTTCGGAGGCTAGGAAGACCCAGGGGGTAGGAAGGGAGTAGGGTGTGAGTAGAAGTTAACCCAAGTCCCACCCAGAGACCCGAATGTAAAGAGGGGGGAGCGTTACCAAGATCTATGTTAACTCAGCTAGAACCATAGGCGACAGGCGAGATCGACCGTGCAGGGTACCCAACTCACCCACACCACCCTACAAAATCGTAAACAGCCCCCGCTATGTAGGCAGCTATGCTACCATATCAGTATCTATAAGAGATTCTTACACGGTAGTTTCCTTCCTATATAGATGACGGAAAGAGGAAAACTCCTCTCCCCACCACCGGTTTCACAGAAACAGATGATTGACACCGCGGTCCCGGAAAACCGTCATATCGTCTTCACAACCTCCGAATTTGTAAACCCTAACGATTGTTTAAGTCATCTACTAAGCTACCGAATACCGTATGATACCACAGATGAAGACAATGTAGAGAGAACCGAAACTCTAAAGCTAGGCCTTATTACCGGTAGCGCCCCAAAACCCACACCGCTGCGGGCGCTTAGTCATCCATAAATCTTGGCACCGACAACCCACTCCAATCCACCCCCAACGCCAAATTTCACCACCCCGTAACTTCACAACCACTTCATCCCACGATAAATGAAAACCCGAGCCGTACAGAACAAGAGTTTCCGTATCTAGTAAGTCCACTCTCAAAGAAATCTATTCATCACAAGTAAAGAAAAACTTTTCCAAAGTCCGGGAGAAAACGCTATCCCACCCATATAAGAATCCTCATTTGGGCGTCAGAGAGAACCAGCGACAGCCAGGGTGTAAGGTGGGGAAAAGGTGTGAAGTGACCCAGGTCCAATCCACAGGGCCTGGGGGTGAAAAGGAGGGGGGGCGTTACCAAGATCTACAGTAAGTTGGCTCAGCAATAATATGATAGATATGGGGAGGTGGGGCGGAGGATCTACCGTACCGTGCAGGAGAGTCCCCCCACCATCTGTGATACCTACCCACCCATTAAATCTCAAATACCCCTTTCTATTTGGCGACCATACTCCCGGACTATTTGAGCTAACCAATTATTGTATCATGCGGTAACTTTCTTCTTGTTAATACGGCGGAACGGGGAAACTCATACCGATACTCCATCTCTCACCGAAAAACCGTGGTCGTCTCTGAGAACGGCGAACTACTTTTATCCGATCCAAAATTAGTAAACCCTAGCAATTTATCGAGCCATCTATAATACCATACCACCATATCGCCTTCCCCTAATACCTTCTATAATTTTATCTCATACCAAAACCGTAAACTAGCCTTCGGATAACGCCCCAATCCCTTGTCGTGCCCGCGGCGGGGGCTTAGTCATCTATAAATCTTGGCACCGACCACGCCTCCTATCCACCCCAAACTCCAGACTTCACACCCCGTAACTTGACAACTACTCAGTCCCACGGCAAAAGAAAGGATGCACCATATAGAGCAAGTGTCTCCGTATCGAGTGGTCATATTCCCAAAGAAATGCATTAGTCACAAGTAAAGAAAAAGTCTTCTGAAGTCTGTGAGAAAGCGCCGCCCCAACCATACAATGTCCTAATTCGGATGCAAGAGGACCGCACAGCCAAGCTGCAGGATGGGAGAAGAATGTGTGGATATGAGGTGACCCAAGCCCAATCCATGGGACCTGAGGTAAAAAGGAGCGAGGAAGCGTTACCAAGATCTATGATGCGCTGACCCAGCTATAATATGATAGATCTATGGGTGAGGGGCGGAAGATCCACCGTGCAGGAGAGCCCCCCACCACCTACCGTATTTCTTCACCCATTAAATCCCAAATGCCCCTTTCTATTTGTCGATTACACTCCCGGAATATTTGAGTTAACCAATTATTGTATCCTACGGTAACTTTCTTCTCGTTAATGCCGCGGAGTGAAGAAACTCGTACTCCACCTACCGGTATTAACGAAAAACTCTCGTGGCCGTCCCTGAGAACGGCGAACCACCTCCACCTTATCCAAATTGGCAATTTATCAAGCCACCTATATCTCCAGCTGTATCGCCTTCCTCTAATACCTTCCATAACTTTATCCCATACCAAAACTATAAACCTGCCTTCAGATAAGGCCCCAATCCATTATCATACCCGCAGCAGTGCTCGCTTAGTCATCTATAACTCTTAGCACCAACCACGAACCCACGCAATACCCCCTCAACAGCAAACTTCACCACCCCGTAACTTCACAACCACTCTATCCAACGACAAAAAAAAACCCAGGCCATATTGAATAAGAGTTTCAGTATCTAGTAAGCTAATTGCCGAAAAAACCCATTCGTCACAAGTAAAGAAAACCCTTTCCAAAGTCCTGGAGAAAACGACGCTTCAACCATATAAGTATTCCAATTCGGGCTTGAGAGGACTGTGACAGCCAGGGTGCAGGATGGGAGAAGGGTGTGTGTGGATGTGAAGTGACCCAAGCCCAATCCATAGGACCTGGGAGTGAAAAGGAGGGAGGGGACGTTACCAAGATCCAAGTTGACTCAGCTATAATATGATAGATCTAGGAGAGGGGCGGAAGATCCACCGTGCAGGAGAGCTCCCCCACCACGTACCGTATCTCTCCACCCATTAAATCCCAAATACTCCTTTCTATCAGTCGACCACACTTCCGGAATATTTGAGTTATGATAACCAATTACCGTGCGGTAACTTTCTTCTCGTTAATGCGGCGGAACCGAGAAACTCGTACTATATTCCACCTACACTCCCGTTCGCAAAGTCCTTGCACAAAAAAAGGTACACTGGCAATGTCTTGGCGGCAACAGAAGTACCCGGACAACCCTCTGCTAAACATGTTGCAGTTCTGGGCACAGGAATAGACTTTAGATTGACTCACAAAAAGTATGCTGGAGTGATCAAGGCACAGAGTAGTGGTAGCTACAAAGTTTACATGTATTTCTCATGGAGTAGATCTGTGAAGACTGGCGATGAGGGGGAAGTCTTGCACCAGTACTTGTGTTGCCGCCAAGACTTTGCCCCGATACCTTTTCTTGTTCAAGGACTTTGCGAACGGGAGTGTACCGGTATTAACGAAAAACCTTCGTGGCCATCCCTGAGAATGGCGAACCACCTCCACCTTATCCGAATTAGCAATTTATCAAGCCATCTATAATACCAGCCGTATCGCCTTCCTCTAATAGCTTCCATAACTTTATCCCATACCAAGACTATGAACCTGCCTTCAGATAAGGCCCCAATCCCTTATCATACCCGCAGCAGTGCTCGCTTAGTCATCTATAAACCTTGTCACCGACAACCAACCCACTCCAATCCACTCCCAACGCCAAATTTCACCACCCCGTAACTTCACAACCACTCTATCCAACGACAAAAAAAACCCAGGCCATATTGAATAAGAGTTTCCATATCTAGTAAGCTGATTGTCGAAAAAACCCATTCGTCACAAGTAAAGAAAACCCTTTCCAAAATCCGGGAGAAAACGCCGCTTCAACCATATAAGTATTCCAATTCGGGCTTGAGAGGACTGTGACAGCCAGGGTGCAGGATGGGAGAAGGGTGTGTGTGGATGTGAAGTGACCCAAGCCCAATCCATAGGACCTGGGGGTGAAAAGGAGGGAGGGGACGTTACCAAGATCTATGTTGACTCAGCTATAATATGATAGATCTGAGGCGGGAGGTGGAAGATCTACGGTGCAGAAGAAAGAGCCACCATCTACCCACTAAATCCTTAACGGTCATGGCTCTTTTCAAGTTGCCAGCCCCACTCCCAGACTATATGAGCTAGCCAGTTATCATAATAATATTATTATAATGATTTTCTTCTTGCTAACACGGCGGAATGGGGAAACTCAGCCCCATTTATTAGCGAGAAATGCCCGTCTTCCTTGGGAACAACGAACTACCTTCATCTTATCCGGATTGGTAAACCCCTGGCAATTTCCCTAGCTCTCTATAATATAATACCAGCTGTATCGCCTTTCTCTAATACCTTTTATAATTAAATTTTTATCTCATACCAAAACTATAAACTAGCCTTCAGATAACGCCCCAATCCCTTATCTTGCCCCCAGCGGCGGGGGCTTAGTCATCTATAAATCTTGGCACCTACAACGACCTACCGAGTACCCCTCAACAGCAAATTTCACCACCACATAACATTACAACCACTCTATCCCACGACAAAGAAACGCTGCGCAATACAGAACGAGAATTTCCGCATCTAGTAAGCCCATTTCCGAAGAATTCCATTCATCACAGTTAAAGAAAAAGCTTTCCCAAGCCTGGGAGAAAACCGTACCCTAGCCATATGAACTTCCCGATTCGGTGCGAGAGGACCAGCGACAGCCGGGTACAGAATGAGGGAAGAGTGTGTGTGGGTGTGAGGTGACCCAAGTCCAATCTACAGGACCTAGAGGTGAAAAGCAGGGAGGGGCGTTACCAAGATCTATGTTGACTCAGCTAAATAATATGATAGATCTGGGAGCAAGAGGCGGAAGATCTACCGCACTGTGCGGGAGAGCCCCACCACCAGCTATTTCTCCACCCATCAAATCCCAAATGCCTCACTTTATTTGTCGACCACACTCCCAGATCATTTAAGTTAACCAATTATCGTACGGTAATTTCCATCTTCTTATTAATGCGATGGAATGGGGAAACTCGCACTCCATCTCTTAACAAAAAACCGTTGTCGGTGGGTGCTTAGTCATCTATCAATCTCAGCACTTACCACCAGCCCAACACCACCACCACGCCAAATTTCACCACCCCGTAACTTCACAACCACTCTATCCAACGACAAAACAAAACCCGAGCCATACTGAACAAGAGTTTCCATATCTAGTAAGCAGATTCCCAAAGAAATCTAATTGTGACAAGTAAAGAAAGGCTTTCCAAAGTCGGAGAGATAATGCTATCCCAGCCATATAAATGTCCCAATTCGGATGTAAGAGGATTAGCGACCGGTACCCAAGGCGCAGGATGGGAGAAGGGTGTATGGGTGTGAGGTGACCCAAGTCCGACCGATGGGACCTAGGGGTGAAAAGGAGGGAGGGGGCGTTACCAAGATCTAAGTTGACACAGCTATTATATGATAGATCTGGGGAGGTGAGGCGGAAGATCTACCGTACCGTGCAGGAGAGCCCCCCCACCACCCATCCCTCCACCCACTAAATCCCAACTGGCCCTATCTATTTATCGACCGCATTCCTGCACCATTTGAGCAAACCAATTATCGTACGGTAATTTTCTTCTCGTTAATACGGCGGAACGGAGAAACTCACCTTTTAACGAAAAGCCACCCGCCGTCGTCCTCCAGAACGGGGAACTACCTTCACCTTATCCAAATTAGTAAACCCTAGCAATTTTATCAAGCGCTCTATAATACCAGACATTTACCTTCCCTTAATACCTTTTATAACTTTATCCCATTACCAAAACTATAAACTGCCGGTAGCCTTCAGATAACTTCCCAATTCCCTCAGCGGTGGGCGCTTAGTCATCTATAAACCTTGGCACTCACCACCTACCTACCAATACTCCCACATCAACACATTTCACCACCTCGCGACTTCACAACCACTCCATCCCACGACAAAAGAAAAGCCGCACTATACAGAACGAGAGTTTCCGCATCTAGTAAGCCCATTGCCAAAGAAATAAATTCTTCACAAGTAAAGAAAAACCTTTCCAAAGTCCGAGAGAAAACGCTACTCCAACCATATAAATGTCCCAATTCGGGCTTGAGAGGACTGTGGCAGCCAGGGTGCGGGATGGGAGAAGGGTGTGTGTGGATGTGAAGTGACCCAAGTCCAATCCATAGGACCTGGGGGTGAAAAGGAGGGAGGGGGCGTTACCAAGATCTATGTTGACTCAGCTATAATATGATAGATCTGGGGAGGTGAGGCGGAAGATCTACCGTACCGTGCAGGAGAGTCCGCCCACCATCTATCTCTCCACCTATTAAATCCGCCCATTTCTATTTATCGACTATACTCCCGGATTATTTAAGCTAACCAATTAATCATGCGGTAATTTCCTTCTTCTTCCTGTTAATGCGGCGGAATGGGAAAACTCGTGCTCCACCTATCAGCGAAAAGCCGTAGTCGTCCCTGAGAACGGCAAACTACCTTCACCTTATTTAAATTAGTAAACCCCAGCAATTTATCAAGCCCTCAATGATACCGACCATATCGCCTTCCTTTAATACCTTCTATAATTTTACGGGTGTCCCATACCAAAACTATAAGCTAGCCTTCGGATACCCTCCGAATCCCCCTAAATGCCCCACGTCGGGGCTCGCTTAGTCATAGTCTTGGCGCCTACCTTTACCACTTGCGAGCCAAGCTCAACCCCAACTCCACCACTCCATAAACTCACAACACCATAATCCCTCGGTAAAAAATTGGTTGACCCGTATGTGACAGAGGATGCTACACATGCTGGACCTAATTGTGAAGAAATCTATTCAAAGGTGACGGAATAAAAGTCTTCCTACGGTTAACTCTCACTGCGATACGTTACCGTAAGTTAATGCGGCGGTCGCTTAGTCATCTATCCATCCTGCCAACCCCGACGACTCGCTTAGTCACGCTCTTTGCGCCTCCCTCCCAAACAAAGCACAACCCCAACTTCACCACTCCATAAATTCACAACACCATAATCCCTCAATAAAAGATTAGTTGACCCGTATGTGACGGAGGATGCTACACCCACTGGACCTAATTGTGAAGAAATCCATTCATAAGGGATGGAATAAAAGTCTTCCAAAGTCCGGCGGAAGGTGGTTTTTCCGAAGAGATAAACGGCGAATCCGAGATATCAGACGACGAGAAAGTGAGGGTGTAGGGAGAGAGCAAGGTGTGAGCAGGAGGTGACCCATTGGACCTAAGGTAGAAAAGAGGGGGGGAGGAGTTACCAAGATATCATATCCTTGACTCAGCAACTGTACCATAGATCTGGGGTAGGGGTAGCCAAAGCGGGAGATCGACCTTGCAGGAGGAGGCCATCCATCCACCAATCCCACTATTCAATCTTAAACAGCCTTCCCCCAGTGCCCCCACTCCCGCACAAGTCGTTATAAACAATTATAATCCGGTATCCACCTCTTGTTTATACAGTGGAATGCAGAAACTTGCACCGCATGACTTTTCCTCAAAAAAACTAATGATTGACACAGCTTCCCTAGAAAACTCCCAAACAACTTTTGAGCTCCCGTAAAATTTTCATAAGCCATAAATCCATCTACTAAGCGAAAGGACGCCGAGGGAGGGAGGGAGAGCTGAAACGTTTCGGGCTAAGACTCTGGAAAAATAGAATACCGTAAAAACCGAAATAGTCGATAATGACGCTATAATAGGACGTTTAGAACTCCAACTCTTTAGATTACCTCAGGGAGAAAAAAACACAGCGGGAAGATTGTTTTTCAACCCTCACTTGAGATAAGGAAAAATATAAATCCCAATATAGACCCTACCTTACTAAGAGAAGCAACTCCAGCGTTCCTAGCGAGATTCTCAATTATTTTGGTTTCTCACGGCTAACTGACAACAATGCGTGACGTTCACGCGGCGACCGCTTAGTCATCAATCTCTGCACCCGCACGCCCCCATCAACCAGCACAAGCCACACCTTCACCACTCCATAACATCACAACAACACAATACCACGACATAAAAACACTTGATCCATATGGGGCAGACGGACCCACGTGCTGCAAGCCCATTTTCGAACAAATCTATTCGTAGGTGGTGGAAAAAATGTCTTCCAAAGGTTGAGATATATGCAATGGCGCTCCCGAATCTCCAAAGCCTCCAATCCGAGTGGCCGTGGGAAGAAGGAAAACAAGGGATGGCAAGGGTGCAGGAAGGGAGTAGAGTGTGACCCAAGAGAAATCTGTAGGACCCACCGTAGGGGAGGGGGCGTTACCAAGATCTATGTTGACTCAGCTAACATACCAAAGATCTGGGGGCAGCCAACGCGGGAGATCGCCGTGCAGGTGGGCCACCATGGCCCACCATTCAATCTTAGGCAGCCCCGCCCAATATGTGGCCACACTCTCGAGCTAGCGATTTTAACCGATTACTAGTGTATTCTCGGATAATTCGCTTCCTGTTTGCAGAGCGGAAATTGGGGGAGCCCAAACATCTTACCGTATAACCTTTATGAAAGCCGATGATTGATACCTCATCTCTAGAAATTCCTCGAATTGCCCGCGCACCATCTGAGTATCTAGGCTCACGCAGTTCAGATGACCTATACTAGCACAAAAGCTATTATGAAAGGGGAAGCATAAGAAAGACAGAAAGTATCGGCCCATCGCCAGGAGGCCCCCCCAATCCCCCAGGGATGCCTACCGAGGCGGGCGCTTAGTCATCCATCTTGGCACCAACTTCCTCCCCCATCCCAACGCAGCTCAACCCCAACTTCACTACCACATAACTTCACAACAACACAATACCACAGCAAAAGGAAAGTTGCCTTATATGGAGGAAAAGATCCCGTATCCAGTAAGCCCACTCCCAAAGAAATCCATTTCCAGGAAAAGAAATAAAAGTTCTCCAAAGCCTTGGAGAAAATGGCGTTGGAGAATATAAACTTCAAATCCGGGGTTCGAATGCGACTGCGGGAAGAGCAGAAATAGCCAGGGCGCAATGAGGGAGAAGGGTGCAAGCCCGGGGTGACCCAAGTCCTATCAATGGGACCTAGCGTAATGGAGGGGAGGAGGGAGGCGAGCGTTACCAAGATCCGTGTTGACTCAGCTAAATCTACCAGAGATCTGGGGGCAACGAAACGCGGGAGATCGACCGTGCAGGGCAACCAACCACCCACCCACCCACACCCATACCAACCCTACAAAATCCTAACCGACTCACAAGTGAATACCCACACCCCCGGGCTGGCGACCATGTAAAGCATTGTCTTTTGCAATGTAGAATTAAGAGAACCCAAGATCCCGCCGTTTTCACGAAAAACCAATGATTGACACCGCATTCCGAGAAATAACTGTATAAACGAGCCTCAAGCTCTAAATTCGTAAACTCCAGTAATCTCCCGACCCATCTATGGACTCACAGAAGGTAGCAAAGTAAGATAATACCCCAGATGCGAAAAGTTGGAACTCGGCTCGAGTATACCACCCTCAATCTCCACATCTCGCCAAAGCGCGGCGAGCGCTTAGTCATCAACTTGGTACCCACCATCCCCCCGCCCCAACACAACCCAACACAGAAACTTCACTACCACATAACTCCACAACAACACAATACCACGAGAAAAGAAAAGTTGACCCATATGGAGCAAAAGGTCCCCCATCCGGTAAGCCTATTGCCAAAGAAATCCAGTTGTGGAAAAAGAAATAAAAGGTCTCCAAAGCCTGGGAGAAAATGGCCTCCAAAGGAATATAAACGTCGAATCCGGGGCTCGAATGGCAGCGTAAGGAGTAAGGAAATGGTCAGGGTGTGGGAAACGAGGAAAGAAGGGGGCGAGTAGGAGGTGACCTAGGTCCAGTGCGTGGGGAGGTAGGGGTAGATGGGGGGTGGGAGGGGGCGTTACCAATATCTATGTTGACTCAGCTAAGGTACCATAGATCTGGGGGCAACGAAACGCGGGAGATCGACCGTGCAGGGCACCCACATTCACCCACACCCACCCCTACAAAATCTTAATCGATCTTTCTCAAGGGGACACGCGCACCCCTCTAGACTAGCGACCGTATAACCCATCCCCTTTTCCCCCGTAGAATTAGGAAAATCCAAGCCCCCGCCACTTTCACGTAAAAACCAATGATTGACACCGCACTCAAAGAACAAACTGTAGAAACCAGCCTCACGCTCCAAATTCCTCAATTCCAGTAATCCCCTAGTCCATCTACCAATCCACAGAAGGTAGCGAAGCGATATACCGGTAATACCCCAAGTGCCAAAAGTTGGAGTCGGGCCTTAACTCAGTACACCACCCCCAACACCTCATATCCCACCAAAGCGCGGCGAACGCTTAGTCATCTATAAATCTTGGCAACCCACCATCCATCCGCCCCAACACAACCCAACTCGGAACTTCATCACCATATAATTCCACACCAACAAAATACCACGAGAAAAGAAAAGTTGACCCGTATAGAGTAGAAGGTCCCGCATCCGGTAAACCTATTGCTAAAGAAATCCATTCGTAGGAAAACAAATTAAAGTTCTCCAAAGCCTGGGAGAAAATGGCGGAGGGGGGAATATAAACGTCCAATCCGGGGTTCGAATGGTAGCGTAAGGAGTGGGGGAAATGGTCAGCAAGGAAGGATGTGAACAGAGGGTGGGTGACCTAGGTCCCGGTGCGTGGGAGGTAGGTAGGGGTAGACGGCAGGTGGGGGGGGGGGATGGTTACCAAGATCTTGTTGACTCAGCTAACGTTGGTACCATAGATCTTGGGGCGAGAAAATGTGCGGGAGATCGACCGTGCAGGGGAACTATGATATCCACCCACCCCACCCCACCCCACCAAATTTAAAGCCCCCTTCCCATCTACCCTGTTAGCATTCGCGAAAGGGTTATTTATTACACGGTAGTCCGCCCCCAATTTCCACAGCGGAATATAGAGAACTCAAATCCCCACAGCTTTAACGAAAAACCAATGATTGACACTGAATTCTTATAAAACTCCGGAATAACCAGCACATCATCCGAATTTCTAAATTCTAAACCATCTATCTATTAACTTACAGAAAAGGCGAGCGAGGAAAAAAGACGATAACAGCTGAAACTATAATTGTGAAGCCAGTCCTCGATAGATGGGGCTCCATCATTCAGGAGGTACGGTAGGGTAGGAGGCGCTTAGTCATATAATAATCTTGGCACTCCACTCTAGTCCCCCTACCGCTCCAACAGATCACAACTCCTAACCATCACCCACCACCACCCCAAATCTCCACAACCCCACAACTTGACGACAAAAAGACATGACCCGTGCAGAACAGAAGGCCCCGCATCCGGTAAGCCTATTTCCGGAGAAATCCATTCATGGGAAGGGAAAAAAATCCCTTCCAAAGTGTGGGGAAAAGCGGTACCCTCCAAGATATAAATGTCCAATCCAGGGTTCGGGTGCGGGTGCAGGTGCAAGAAGACCAGGAACAGTCAGGGTGTGGGGTGGGAAGTGAGAAGGTTACGAGTGAGAGGTTCCAAGTTTAACCAATGAGATTTGGAAGTAGGGGGTGGGAGGGGGGGCGCTATCATACCAAGATCTATGTTGACTCAGCTGGACTACCATAGATCCGGGGGCGGCGCGGGAGATCGACCATGCAGGACGACCTTAACTCCTCTCCCGCTACCACACTCCGTGCCCTCGACCAGAGTGCTGGGTTTATGGCTACCAGCTGAGCTCAGACTCCCATCAACACTCCTAAACACCTCCCACAGGCCCAGGGAACTGTTCAACCACTGGGGTAAGTATTGTTTGATATTGGGCTCTCTAGCTCTCTTGGAACGGTAGTAAATGGAGTCCCCATGAGGGGCGAAACAGGCTATTTAGCAGATGATTCTTCCAGTTTCCTCCTTCTTTGAATGCCGAACGGAGAGGGAGGGAGGACCTTTGCACACTTATATCTTACTCGTTTCACAAGAGCCTCTACCCCGCAACTTCACTTCGCAGTAAACGATTCTACAATCACGGCTACTCCTCAAGGTGCGTTCACAACTCAAGGATTTTAAGCAAAGATTGTTGATGGATTAGCATATGTTGCCGGGCTGCCCAACGCATCTCCGAAACTTCCGAGATAAAACAAACAAAAAGCAATTGCTGGAATCGGATTCACATATCAAACCATACTCACCTCATTTCATCACCTCGTTCGCTGTGCTATGTCACGCCCCCAGACAAACATGTAAGTAAGCTAAACATCAATTTTAAAATCTTCAAAATAAACTAAACGCAATAAGTAATAATCGACACCTGCCTAAACCTGCCTAATACTCGTACAAGACGGGGGAGGGTGGAGCAGCAGTCCAACCCAATAAAACGAAAAACGAAAAACAAAAAAGTGGAAAAGCGAGAACCACAATCACGCGTTTCTCGCCAGAACCACAATCACGCGTTTCTCGCCAGAACCACTTCCAACAACGATCCCGGTTGACGGGTAAATGAATGCAAAGAGATCGTGTAAAACACGTTCTCAGAGATAGAAAGAAATCAACAAACGAGAGAAAGACGAAATAGCAATCGACAAAACAATCAGATACTCCAATGGTAGATGGTGATGATATTCCCCGCACACAACACCGTAACCATGCAAAAGCCAGAGAAAGATATATCAGCAACTGGACATATATACGACTTTCGATGGTGATATTATGTAAAAGTAGGAATTCCTCTCCAAAACCCTTGGTGTATCGTCTCAAGACGTATCTGAGGTAACTTAATAAAAAAGCCGTGGTATATATGCAATTAAAAATCCAGACCAAAAACGCCGTCCCAATGCTGTGCACATCTCTAGTTAGAATACTGCATTTCACCTACTTTAGATGACGTCGACGTGTCAGGTACACACCTAAACCCGCAACCCACCAGCACCTCCCACGAGGGCCATCAACATGCCCTTAATCTCGGCGAAACCCTGCTGAGTTTCACGGTGGGTCTCCTCGACTCTTCCCCTCAACTGTCCAATTTCCTTCTCTAAAATTCCAAATCTCTTTTCTAGTCCAATAACATCTTCACCAATAATCCGGAGGTTATGATTTCCCTCTCGTTGATTAGATCCAACTATGTCCAGCATGCGGCGCGATGTGGCAACTTCATCTCCAACACGATGGACGTTTTCCGACAAGTCGAAAACGTGATTGGCAAGGGCGTGCATATTTTGAACAGGATTGTAGCGCTCAAAGTCAGAGAGAAAGTGCTTTCTCCTAGTCATGTGTTCGTTGAATACTCTCAACTCAGAGGGAGGTAAGGGTTCTGTGGGAACTTCTGAATACTGGTGTGAAGTTTCCGACCGCGGGGAGGAGGGCTGGGAGGTAGGTGATGGTGGATGAGAGTCCATCTTCTTAGAGATATATGGGATGGGGTGATAACAAAGGTACGTCCTTTGTATGTTATTTCGGATTCACAGAATGACGAAGATAGCAATCGAGACGGTAATAAAACAGGGTAGAG
>NESQ01000298.1:0-121963 GCA_003070745.1 Tuber borchii | reverse complement strand
GTTGCGTTGTTGAAGTTTTCTGAGGGGTACCAGACTTTGTCGTGTTCTGGTGAGTATCCTTTCCACCTAGCTCGGTATTGAAGCTTTCGAAGTGGAGTCGAGAGTCGATTATTTCGTCGAGTTCGTATTCTTGTTCGCCTTCGATTTCGATAGGCGGAGGGGTTCTTGAATTTGGGAAGGAAATCGGTTGTCTTGGTAAGGTTCGAGCAGTGAGATGTGGAATGTGTTGTGTATTGCCATTGATGGCGGTAGGTCCAGCTTATAAGCGCTCGTTCCAATCTTTGTCAAGATTTGAATGGTCCGATTTTCTTGTAATCCAGTTTCTTTGATGGTCTCGTGGTCTTGATATTTCGTGGTAGTAACCACACTTTATCCCCTGATTGTAAGTTCGGATCGGGTTTTCGGTGTCGATCGTAATATTCTTTTTGTCGTAATTGGGCTGCCACCATTTCGTTTCGTAATGACTCATGTATTGAGTCATTTCTTCTGGTTTCTTTTGGTTTCCTTGGATGAGATGTCCTATCATCTCGTATTCGGGGTTGATTCCGTAGTTTGCAAAGAAGGGCGTGTTCTTGATTGTTTCTTGATATCCGTTGTTGTATGCAAACTCTGCTAGTGGCAGATATCCACACCAATCGTCTTGTTGGTAGTTGATATATGCTCGGAGATATTGTTCCAATATGCGTTCGTCCTTTCTGTTTGTCCGTCCGTTTGAGGGTGAAACGCTGTGCTTAATCTTCGCTCGATTCCGAGTTCTTCCGTTGTCTTTTTCCATAGGTCTGACGTGAATATCGTTCCCCTATCGGTGATGATGTCTCGTGGTATCCCATGCAACCTGACTATTTCTTTCATAAACAGGTTTGCAAATTGCCGTGCGTCCAGATTTTTTCTGCATGGAATAAAGTGACTCATTTTGGTCAGGCGATCGATGACGACTAGTATCGTATCATGTCCTTCTGATTTTGGAAGGTCTGTGATAAAATCCATTGCGATCGATTTCCAAGGTCGGTCTGGTGCTTCGTTTGACTGGAGAAGTCCGTATGGTGCATGTCGTATGACTTTGGTCCTTTGACATGTGTCGCAATTCTTGACGTATCTTTTGATAGTTTCTCTTATCTTTGGCCAGTAATATCGTCTTCCGATAAGCTCGGTAGTTTTTGCCGTTCCTCCATGTCCCGCTTGTGGTTGATCGTGATGTTTTGAGATAAGAGTCGTTCTTATCTCTTCGTGTTCGGGGACCCATATTTTTCCTTGATACCATAGGTATCCGTCCTTCCATTGGCATAGCCCCAGTGCAACTCCTTTCAGCTCCTTTTCTCCCGTTTCCAAAGCTCGTCTAATAGTTTGGATTTCTTCGTCTGTCTTTGATGTTTCTCGTATCGTTTCCTCGTCTTTGTCGTGGAATTCCGTTAGTTCCATTTCTTCGATTGTTGCTTCTTCCCAGAATTGTTCTTTGGGTAATAGTATTCCTTCCTGCTTCGCCAGGTGTTTTTCCTTCAGGGTCTGTATGTCCCCTGTTCTTCTTGTGAGGGCATCTGGTTTTCCCCCTTCTCTTCCTGGTCGATATATGATCCTGAAGTTGTATTGGCTCAACTTCCTTACCCATCGCCTTTGTCTATCCGTTAGGGCCTTGGTGGTCATGAACGTTGTAAGGTTCTTGTGGTCGGTAAAAACTTGAATGCGATATCTGCTTCCTTGGGTATATCTTCTCCATTCCTCGAAAGCTTGTACCACGGCTAATAATTCTTTGTCGTGTACGTCGTAGTTGAGTTGCGCATCCCTCATTCCTTTGGATCGATAAGCCACGGGTCTCCATTTCCCATCTTCGCATTGTTGTGATAGTATGCCCGAGCATACGTATTTCGACGCGTCTGTTTCGATTTTGATAGGTCTCCTGGGGTCGAAGTGTACTAGCACCGGAGTTGTGGTGAGTGCTTTTCGGAGTCCATCGAAAGCTTGTTCTTCTTCGGTTTCCCATTTCCATTTGCCATCGTATTTTTTATGTGTTCTTTCGTATAGTGGTTTTGCTATTCTGCTGAATCCTTGGATGAACCTCCGATAAAAGTTGCAGAATCCCAAGAATCGTTGGATTTCGGTTTTTGTCTTTGGCGGTTGCCATTCCCATATTGCTTGAGTTTTGACTGTGTCCACTTTGACTCCTTCTTGGCTGACCACGAATCCTAGGTATTCCGTTTCCTTTTTATGGAATTCGCATTTCGAAGGTTTGACCTTCATTCCTGATGGTCGAAGAGCTTTAGTATGTTTTTGACGTCTTCTTGGTGTTGTTTTAGGTTGTTTGAGTATATGAGGATGTCGTCCAGATATACTATACAACACATATCAATGTATCGTAGTAGTATTCTGTTGATCCATTTTTGGAACGCGGCCGGTGCATTGCATAGTCCAAATGGTACCACCAGATATTCGTAAGTTCCCAACTTGCTGCTGAAAGTTGTTTTATGTTCGTCGCCTTCCCTTATTCTGATGTTGTGGTAGGCATCTTTGATGTCCAACTTCGTGAAGTATTTGGCGGTACTCAACCGGTCCAATGCTTCGCCTATTAGTGGTAACGGGTATCGGTCCTTTTTTCTAACTTCGTTGAGCCCTCGATAGTCCACACATAACCGTAGGCTTCCATCTTTTTCTTGACGAACATAATTGGTGAGGCCCTTTCAGCCTTCACTTCTCTTATCCATCCTCTCGCTTCGTTCTGCTTGATGTATTTGTGCAGTTCTTGAATCTCATCATAGCTGAGGGGATATATCTTTTTGTCAGGTACTTCTTCCCCAGGTTCCAGGTCGATACCTAAGTCGATTCCTTTCCGATGTGGGGGTAGTGTTGTCTTTTCCCCTTTTTCGAACAATCGAGGTATTCGTGATATTCTTTTGGTATCGTCTCTTGGAGGTTGTGTCTTTCTTCCTCCTTCTTCTTTTGTCTATCCTTGATTGCCAATTCGGTACTGATATTAATTTTTTCCAGATAGATTTCGTCGTGGACTGTGTCCCATCATAGGATGCCCGTTGTCTCCCCTCTTCGGTAAAAACTTCCGAATGCTTTGGCCGATATTTCGCATATGTGAATCGGTTTTCTGTCTTTTTCCGAACCGTCTGTGCTCCCGAATCCTTTGGTTCCTCGGTTCGTTCTTTTCAGTTCTTGAACTTCCTGTAGTTCTTCCATGTTGACTTTTTCGATAATCAATTGTGCGATTCGATCGCCTTGTTCCACTTGGAATCGGTTGGTACCTTGATTGACCAAGACCACCTTTATCTCTCCGGTATAATCTGCGTCTATTACCCCCGCGTTTGTTGTGAGTCTGTGTTTGACTGCTAATCCACTTCGCGGAGCGATGCGTCCGTAGGTATTTTGAGGTAGTTTGATGGCTATCCCGGTTCGAACCGTTTTTTGTTCTCCTGCAAGTATACAGACTTGCTCGTTGGCGTATAGGTCGTGTCCTGCCGCCTCCTTCGATCCTTTCGTAGGCATTCTAGCCTGAGGAGATAGTCTCTGAACTTGGACTCGTGCGTTCCCCTCTACTTGTACTTCTGAGTACTTGGTGACGAGGTTTTCTTCCAGGGCTTCATCCTCTGGTACTGCATACGCAACGGGCGAACTGTTGAGACACCATGTCGTACATCGTTCGCTGTTAAACGTGATCTTTTTCTGATCCCAATCAATTGTGGGATTGTGCGTTCGTAACCATGGCATTCCTAAAATGACTTCATGGTTTTGGAGATTTGCCACTTGAAATGTCGCCAATTCCCTATGGCTGTTGATGTCCATAGGTACTTTCGCCATATGGGTAACTGGACCCATAGCGCTTGGTTTTCCATCCGCGAGGTAAATTTCTCTTCTTTTCTTGGCCTTTGTTTTCGTAATTCCGTGTTTCGTGCATATTCCTTCGTCGATAAAGTCTTCAGTGGCCCCTGAATCGATCATCGCGTTTATCGTAACTGATTCCTTTTTTCCGTGTAGTTGTATCTTGATCATGATATGATCATTTTCTCGTTCTAGGGATTCCGTGTAGTTGAGTGCCGCGTAGTAATTCTCCATGATGATGGGTTTTCGTTCTGGTCTGTCCCTAGTACCATCCTTTACTGGGGACTTTCGTCGTTTCCCGACTGTTCGGCGTCTTCCTTGACCTCAATCTCCTTGATACTTGGCTTTGCTGCCCAGGGTCCCACCCTTCTTCTGAACTCTCCTTGTTTAGGTGTTGTGGTGTAGTTCCTTCCGTCCCTTGGTCGGTCGCAGTTTCGTACCTGGTGTCCTGCCCCTGCGCATTTGAGGCATAGTTTTTCCCTTATTCTTCTTTTGAATTCTTCCGGGTGCAGTCTTGGTTTCCTTCTTGTCGCGTCCAACTCCATTGGATCTCCTTCCGAAGGGTTGTTGTTTGTTGGTCTGAAGGTCCCGTTCAGATTTCGTGATGTGTTGGTTGTTTTTTCCGTTGTTCCCTTTTTTTGGATATGTTTGACTGTTGCCAACTTGGTTTCTTTCTTGATTGCCCATTTGGCTAATGTCTCTGTGCTAACGAAATCTCCACTATCCGTCCCCCATGCTTCTTGAAGTGCCGTGTTCATTCCTGTAAGTAGACATTCTCCTGCTGTATGGTCGTCCAGGTCTGCTTCTGTGGCTGCAAGTCGGAACTCGTTCCAGTATTCCGTCATGGTCCTGTTTCCTTGTCGTAATCTTTGTATTTTGAGTCTTGCTTCTCCCATAGCGTCAATGGCTCCGAATTGATCTCTAACTTCTTCTGCAAATGCTTCCCACGTTTCCCATTCGTGAGAGAGTCGTCCTTCCGCATATGGTGTTATCCATGCTCCTGCATCCCCTCTTAAGAGGCTTGCGGCGTATAGTATTCTATCGGCGTGATGGCCTTCCGTCCATCCCACCGCGGAGAAGTAGACTTTAAGTTGTGCTAGCCATCCTCGTAGTTTGGTTCGTTCTCCTGTGAATGTTTCTGGTTCTTTGATCTTTGGTCTTCGATTGCCTCCAGTGAGGTTTGTTATGATTTGCTGGAGTTGATTCGCATCGAGTTCCGGTACTTGGGTACCGGTATTTCCTGGGCCTGTTGTATTTTCTCCCGTCGTATCTGCTGCTCCTGTTGCTAACGACATCGTATTCCTTCGGGTTCCTCCTGGGAGTGTAGTTGCTTCTGATTCGGCTGGCGATTCTGGTTCCGGTGTATCTGGGCTAGTGGCCCTTGATTCTCCTAGCGTCTGGTCTAGTGCTTCCTCTAGTGCAGTAGTGTCGAATGTCGCTACTTCGATATCGTCGTCTTGTGGTGATTCCGTTTTGTCTGTTTCTGGTTAAGTGCTGCTTATGGTGACGCAATCAAATGTTACAATCCTCTTCCGTTCGGGCGATACTTGCAGCAGGTAACCTCTTTCTCGATAGTAATCGTACTATCTTATATTTGTACGAACAACGACAGCTGAGTATACAGACTCCTGTCTCGTACAATATATCGCTAAGCTCGTGAGAGACACTATGTCTCTGGCCCGATAGAGTATAAAGATAAGGTAGAGTATATTGTAAGGAAATAACTTAGATGATTGCGTGAAGAACCCTAAACTAAGAGGCCGTAAGGGCTCTCTTTTATAACCGTTCTTCCCGCAACCCATGACTCATCCTTCGCATCACATGCCCCTATGACTCATAAGTGAGTCATAGTGTGAAATCCATCAGCTGACTCATATGAGTCACTGCGCAATAACAACTAACCAATCAAAACACAATAAACCTATCATGTGCACGACTTGCGTCACATGCGTAAAACCCATGACTCGTAATTACAAGTCATGTACAAAAGTCATAATCATATGACCACAATCGTGAGTCATGTCAAAACAATAAACCAATCATAACAAAGGAATGACACGCTATTGCGTGGTCATGTGAAAATACCTAAACCTATGACTCATAAGTATGAGTCATGTGAAAACCTCTCTTGCTAGTCACCGTTTGTGACAGTCTTTCTCAATTGGTATTATTATTAAATATCAACTTAGAAGTTGTTTCTGTAGGTAGTTTGATATTCACTATATCTATTTATTTTATTATTAAATTTGGAAACTTTTATTGCGTGTTAAATACATAAATCCTTTCTTCTATTCTTTGCTTGATTCTCATATCTTTTATTTTAGCGGATCGCTAGAGAAACCACTTAGAGCCTATTTGGTGAAAATGGGACCATTCTGTTATTATAGGGTAACTAACACAGAGGGATAGAGAAAGCTAGTCTATGCAGTATTCGAGATAATGGAGAGAAGTCAAGAAGGCTCGAGTAATAATAGTTTGATTAAGGTAAGATAATAAAGTAAGAATTTCTCAAATTATCTTAATAGCTTATTATATTATTAAGGTCTCTTCTCTATTGCTTGATTTTCTCAAACTTTAGGGAATAGCCCTTACTACTTATACTAAAATCTCACTACTTCCTATTTCCTAATAATTAAGAGCCTGATTGGCATGCCAGGATTAGACTAGGATTTGGACTTAAAGTCTGGACTTGAAAATCAAAGTCCAGAGAATTGGAAGTCTAGACTTTGTAAATTGACGATACTAAACATAACAGGATTTAGATTGAGCTCATAATAATCTGGTGGCAATTTGTATATCTAATATATAATATTAAGAATAAGAGATAGGTTTATAATTAGTTAGGACTCCCAAAAACTATGATGGTGATCAGCAAAAAATTGAGATACGTCTAATGTATTGGCTTTGCATCCAGATGCAGGCGGTATCAGATTTGCGTCCAGTATATCTGGAGCATCTGGAGGCAATTTACTATACTAAAGTTCGTCCAGAAAATAGTTGCCACCCTAGTTTACCTACCCTCCTTCAGGATGCACTTTGCAATACCATCATCCATTTGAAGATACTTGTTACGGGGTAACTAACTCAGAAGAATAGAGAGAGTGCTAGGCCATGTAGTATTCAAGATAGCGGAGAAATGTCAGGAAGACTCAAGTAATGATAATTTGATAAGGGTAAAGTAATAAAAGTAGGAAATCTCAAATTCTTCTTAATAACTTACTATATTGTTAAGGTCTCTTCTCCATTGCTTGATTTTCTCAAACTTCAGGGAATAGCCCTTACTACTTATACTAAAATCTCACCACTTTTCATTTCCTAATAATCATGTATCTTCTTAAGATTTTAGTTTCGTCAAAGGAAGTACGAATACTAATTAACCCTGAATAATTGCCCCACTGGAACTCAGAGAGTCTCCTGATATCTAGTTCATCTGAGGGTATCCCCACTCTACCTGTAGATAGTCTTCAATCTCGTCGTACTTATAGACTAAGTTCATATATGTGGTCGCAATACCAATATATCAATAGTCTTTATTATGAACTATGAAGTAATCAGTTTGAATAGCCAGATATCAACATATAATACATATGCACAGGATAAGGAGTAGAGTCTTCTCACTTATCTTCCCAATAAGTATTCAGCATAATGGAATATGTGCTCTTCCCGTATCCTAAGTATTCAACATAGATGCCTCTAGTTGCTTCTACTACAGTAAGTTAGGATTGGATATATATTCTTCTATTTTAGTAACGCAGTTTCTACTAAATAATGGTAAGCTATTCTTGTGTACGTAACAATACTGCTCATCCACTATCTCTCCAGATTACCCCCAGGTCAATACTTGCTGTCTGGATAACTTTTCAGCCCTCAATTATACAAAGAAAGGGGCTATTCATGGTAAAAAGAGGAATAGGTTAGTGTGAGCCCTAGGTGAGAAAGCCACCGTACTCATAATCTTAATTTTGCGCTAATGATACTAGGATATTCTATTTTCAGAACTTGATATTTTAGAGAGCAAAAATGCCAGCTCACTCCAGTAAAAAAGCGTGTGATAGCCATGACAGTCTCTAGTCAGCATGGTCTATTGTAGTTTCTCAGCACTTTGCCTTACTAGATACAATGTGACTCCACAACTTTTCTTTATCACACAACTAATATCCCTATCTAAAGCCTACACCCAATACTCCTCCACCACCACATTTTTTGATATATGGTATAACACCTGTATCATGCTGAACTCAATAGCAGCAACAATTCAATGGAGGATTCATCCCTTCCAGACTATTATTGATAGAGTTACCCAGAGGTTGGGTTTTTTAAGAGGTTTAGCGAGTGTTGACTTTAGTAGTAGATTCTATAGGTATTAGGTATGTGATCGTGATGACCTTTTAGGATATCATTCTATACCTTCCTATCTATCTTTCTGTTAAAAGGACAGCTCCATACAATCATTTTCCATGGTGCTATAGTGTCTCCTGAAAGGAGTAGTTTCCTGCTAAGAATTTTTAGAGTTTAAGAAGCACTAACTTTAAAAGCAGATTCCACAGACTTTAGGTAAGGGATTACTGTGACCTTTTCGGATATGATTCTATGCTATCCCAAGCATTTATTGCCAAAGCAATGACACTATATGATAATTTCTTATCACGCTACCGTTTCTTTTAGAAGAACTATTCTGTTGAGCATTTTTAGAATTGAGAAAGTGGTGACTTTAAAAGCAGATTCCAGTAGTATTAAGAATAGAATCATGATGCCCTTTGAGAATGTTGTTCTACATTATCCTAGGTATCCACCGCCAAATCAATGACTCTATATAATTATTTCTCATAGTGCTACAGTGTGTTCCCAAAGGGGAGTTATTCTGCTGAGCATTTTTAGAGTTGAAAAAGCAGTGGCTTTAAAGGCTGATTCCGGAGGTGTTAGGAATGGGATCATAGCACCCTTTGAGGACTTGATTCTACACTATCCTAGATATCCACCACCGAAATGATGACTCTATACAATCATATCTCATAGCGCTCCAGTGTCTTCTGAAAGGGAAGTTATTCCTGCCAGATATCTTTTGAGTTTAGGAAGGGTTGACTTTAAAGGCAGATTCCAAAGGCATCAGGCAGGCAATCCTGGTAACCTTTCAGGACGTTCTTCTACGTTATCTTAGGTATCTACTACCAAAACAGTGACTCCATATGATTATATCTCATGGTGCTATAGTATCTTCTGGAAGGGGAGTCATTCCTGCCAGGTATTTGTTGAGCTTCAGATGTGCTGACTTTAAAGGTAGACTCCAAAGATGTCAGACATGTGATAATTGTTCCCTTTGAAGATATCGTTCTACGCTATCTCAGGTATCTACGGCCAAAACAACAACTCTATATAATGATTCTCTATGGCGCTAAGATCTTATATTAAAGGAAGATTGTTTAGATATCTCAGGGTGAAATGGAAGACGTGAGTCCTATATGTAAATAACTAGCACCTATACTAGTAGTAGAATTAGAAATAGAGAAGCCTATTTGAATAAATTATAAATATATTGTAATCTAGATCAGAAGTGTGTAAAGGGAGGACCCTTCACTTATTTCCAGATATGGTGCCGGGGAGCTCATCTGGAAGAATGATTGGCATATTCTGACTACTTCTGACCCTTCCTGAAGATTCAGTATGTATTTTGGTTGTGTCCCAATCACAGCTTGGTGTCAACCCATTTCTAAAATATCAGTTTACTTTCTAAGCATTCTGGACTTCTGACACATAGGACTCACAGGACACAGAAGACGTAGATTAATATTTTTGCTAATGGTAGTTAGAGCTCTCTATGACTAGCTTTTTAGAGAAAATACAGATTTAAAATTCTGATCTAATCTTCGAATGGAAATCTGGCCTGCCTACCAGAATTAGACTGAAAGTCTAGACTTTGAAGATAATCTGGATTTTAAGTCCAAATCCTGGTATGTCAATCAGGTCCTAAGTATCTTCTTAAGATTTCAGCTTCGTCAAAGAAAGTGTGAACACTGTTTGACCCTAAATAATTGCCTCACTCCAATTCAGAAAATCCCCTGATATCTATTTCATATGAGGGTGTCCCCACTCCACCAGCAAATAGTCTTTAATTTCTTTGTCGTAATAGACTAAGTTCATATATGTGGTCATAATATCAATAACCAATAGTCTTTAATGTAAACTATTGAGTAATCAGTTCAAATAGCCAGATATCAATACATAATACATAATATGTATATACACCAGATATAGAGTCGAGTATTCTCACTTATTTTTCCCATCAGTAATTAGCATTATGGAACGTGAGCTCTTCCAATATCCCAAGTAGTTAATATAGATCTCTCCAGTTGCTCCTACTTCAGTGAGTTGGGATTGGACATATATTGCAGTCTCTACTAATAATGGTAAGCTATCCTCATGTGCGTAACATCTATTCAGTGATTATTTCTATTATGAAAGGAATATTCTTTCCATCTTACAACAGAATGAAAAGGGGTCTCTGTAAGGGGAAACGGAACGGAACCATTGTATCCAAATAGGCTCTTAGGGCCCGGTTGGCACGCCAGGATTTGGACTTAAAATCCCGATTATCTTCTAAGTCTGGACTTTCAGTCCAATCCTGGTTGGCAGGCCAGATTTTCATTCAAAGATTAGATCAGGATTTTAAATCCGGATTTTCTCTAAAAAGCTAGTCACAGAGAACCCTAACTACCATCTTGGTTTTTGGGAGTCCAAACTAATCATAGACCTAGATCTTATCCTTAATATTGTGTATCAGATACACAAATTGCCACTAAATTTCCACAGCCCTAATCTAAATCCTGTTATGTTGGGTATGGCAGATTTATAAAGTCTGGACTTTCAAGGTTCTGGACTTTGGTTTTCAAGTCCGGACTTTAAGTCCAAATCCTAGTCTAATCCTGGCATGCCAACCGGGCCCTTAGACTTTAGTGTTTAGCATAGTAGCGGCTACGAGAAGCTTCAGTGTTTGGACCTTATAAAAGTTGGCCTGCCAAACAGGGCCTTAGTCTATGGTGGTCTGTACTTTGAGGGTCATAGTTTTGTTTCCGGAAGGTATGTTTTGGCCAAGGAGGGTATTGGAAAAGTATGCAGCATACCTAAGGGTATAGGAAAGGTTTTCTCCATTCATAGTATATTGTAGGGAGGGTCCGGGATTCGCTGGTAATCTGTAGGTTTTCTCCATGAGGGGCCGTAACTTGAATTGAAAGATTTTCCCGAATAATACCGCACCATCTCAACATTGGTTTCAGACTGGCCTCCGAGTCCGCCGCGAGAAAGAGCAAAATAAAAAAACAATATACATGCCCCCCACACAGACTGCCGTACCGGCAGGTGACTCTCTCAATGCCCCCAACGAAGTGAAACCCCCCCCCCTACTAACCCAAACCTAATTACTCGACTCGAGTAACTCCATCATTCCAAGAACCTGAAATCCCACCGATCCCTTCCTCCTTCCCCTTCACATCAACCGTCCAATCCCTACCCTTCTTACCCTATCACAATTGACCGCCTCTCTCCCGTCCCAGTTCCCCACCCGTTCGTTCGTTCGCTAAACGACACAGTACCGACGGCACATACCCCGCGTTCCATCCCATATCTTGTGTGATGAGTTCTCGGTTAAGTTATGAGGGTTGCTGGATCCGCGGGATGGGGGTTCTTGCTCTTCTACGCGAGGTTTCTACTCGCTGGGAGCCCGTTCCGAGGTAGGGGTGTGTTACCGTATTCGGTGTTTAGGTTAGAAGTGGGGCGGGTTGGGGTACCGGTACGATACGGCAGCGAGTGAGGTCAAGTTATGCAGTCCTTTACAAGTACGACAGTAAGTACGAAGAGCTGATGAAGCTTAAGCCCAAATTAGAATTCCATACTATGAATATTCAATCAACTCAGGACTTAAGCTATGCCAAGCTTTGATCTGAACGGGGGTGTTGATGATTGCCCGGGTTAAGGCCTTTGGGCTGGGGGCGCAATAGGGGAAATTCATGCTTGGAAACGAGACTGGAACATTAGCACCAGTTTCAACAGCACTAGCACAGGATGAGTGCAGTGCGGCCCCTACTCTCCTCCCGCGAGGTAGCTTTCACGTAAGAGGCCAGAGGGGGTTAGTGAGTATGTAGGATACCTGCAGACCAAACCGCTCCCAAATTCGTACGCAAAAAAAGGTTTCACACACACGAAAAACTTGCATAAACTCTTCCTCAACTCTGGGGCTGGATGTGATAATCTAGTGGATAGAATAATAACCTACGGTAGTAGGGGACCAACAAACAAAGGGAACAGCCTTACCAAATTTGATGTTAGCCACCAGATATCCTAATGGATCGTTGGTCGTCCCGCTCTGATCGCCGTTTCCCCTTCCGTGTCACTAGATTACCTAGCCCAATATTTATCATATTACTCAGGTGATTCAGGATTCACCATCGCAGTGACATTGCGCAAGAGCTTAGTTCAACGACCAACATAACAAGCCAACATTACATTTAGTTGGGAAGCCAGGCCAACCACTAGCCTATGCCAGCCCCAAAAACGAATACTGTACTGTAATAGTACTTAGAAAACCGCCTTTGTTATTTTGTTTTTGTGCCGGCGAACAGTTCTGACAGTTCTTGTCGTTTGGTTGACCATATATACCCGCATGTTTGACCAGTGTGGCTACGGTTTGTATTAGAATTGTATCAGCGGGTACTTGTACTGTACTTGGGGGAGTGAGGCAGTCTCTTCTATAATAGCAAAACACCTAATCAGAGGGAAGATGTCACTTAAGGGGAATTATAATACGTAATGAGGAGGTCTTTCGTCGAGCAGGGTGCAGGAAACTACTAGCACTGATTGGCCTCGTCCCAAAGTTAAAGTGTGATACGGAGGTGTCACAACATATGCGTCGGCCATTCTTAACCCTTCATAGAATTCACGAAACACATCAACATCAAATACTGTACTGCACCCACGGTAGTCCAAGCCAAAATTCAAATCCTATTTTGAGCACAACTTACATCCAAACGACTAAAGTCTTGGTAAAATGGAGATTCTCTTGGCTGGGGGATCCGCCCCGCCTCCCCACAGACTCCAATTGCGCGATACCCCTATACCCTAGGCCATCATAATTTCCGCCGAGGAGAGACGCCGTTTCAGAAAGACTTTGCCGAGTGGCTATATCGTACAGTACCGTACCGGCAACAGAGAACAAACCACAGCACCAAGTTTCCGTTACCTCTGGAATCATAGAGAATGTGATACCGGTCCCACAATTCTCAAGAGCCCTACCCTGTTTATTGCTCCTTTAACAATGAACGGCGCAATAAATGCGCAGTGATTATGACAGTCTAGAAGCTCTTCTATAAGAAACTACTCGCAGCGAGTACCCCTCCAGTATGCAGTATGTACCCCTAAAAACGGTATTAATACCGTACTGCACAGCAAGGAAAAGCAAAGCACTAGGTACCGTACGCAAGGCAACTCCATGCAAGACATAGTACTATCCATACCCACTACCGGTAGTATGGCCATCGCTCAGTAAAATGTGGGCACAATGTTCCAAAGTCTCCGGATCCAAAAAGAGAAACTGATCTTGCAATCCATAGCAAAGTGCCGTAAGAGCTCTTGCGATCCGCTATCTCCTGCAGGTCTCGAATGTCCTGGCTCGGAGACAAAAGCTCGAGAGAGAGAGAGAGAGAGAGAGAGAGAGAGAGAGGCTGGTGATCTTCTGACATGGTACGGCCTGAACCCTCTCGACATGCTAGATCTCATTACTGGTATTCGCGGTTTTGTTAACTCGCAAAAAAACAAACCCATCGTGGGCTGATTAAGTGATTTCCACTGATAAGCTAATAGCTAATTCCGAGAGAGTGCTTGCGATAGCACTTGTGTCTCCGAGCTAAGAATTAGCACCTTTTTTTGGAGCAGCCACAACAGGCCATCAAAAGGGCAAACGGGTACCAATTCTTAGCTCGGAGACACGAGCACATTTCTGCATTGTCCCTTACCTTAGCCTTTTTCTCCTTTTGTTCGAGCTGCACTGTGCTGTAGATTAACCATCCTCCGACGCCCGTGAGCCCATCCAACTGCCGCACAGTACGCAACCCCTCGGCCCTCCCATCACTCAATCCAAAAACCACCACTCCGATCTAGCACAATCTACCCAGTGTCAAAATACCGCGGGCCCCCTGTCCCCCCAAGGAGTGCAGTCGCACCGAACTATGGTGGACAATCAAAATCCAAAGAATCTGTCCTAGAGTACAGCACAGCGAATGATCCGGGGCAACATTCAGATTGTCCATTGGGGCAAGATCAGTCAGTAGCTAGCTATTTTAGGTAATGAATTTAAGCTTT
Source organism: Tuber borchii (assembly GCA_003070745.1). Lineage (NCBI taxonomy): Eukaryota > Fungi > Ascomycota > Pezizomycetes > Pezizales > Tuberaceae > Tuber > Tuber borchii. Next base: position 107,800 of record NESQ01000298.1, on the reverse strand, counting down.
TCAACCCTCAGGTGACTCGGCATCAAAGGAACCCTTAATCACCAGGATTCGCGTGTCTTGTCGCGAAACTTACAGATTTAGACTGCCCAAAGGATAAACTCAGAGCCCACTGAGGTTCTGACGGGACAGCTCGGTATCCAGATTATTGATCCGGGATCGCGGGGTGGGGTGCGACTGTACACGTACCCGATCGAATACGGTACCGGTACTCTAGACAACCAACCTCAAACCGATTCGGCGCTCGGGCGAGCAAAGTTATGATCCCCCCTAAAAATCCGGAATCCACTCCGGTACCGGTATTTGAAGCCTTGCGTAATCTTTCGGGGACCTAGCCGAGCCGCGCAGTCTTGTACTAGTACATTGCCGAGGTGGTGTGGGAGGAAGGTGGGTATCGGTAGCTGGATAAATCGAGCAAGTTGGGATGTTCCAGTACGGTACCTAAAAGGACTAGAATGCCGGTAATTGAACCTCATGCTAGGACGTTATAGTTACCTCTCCTAGCAAGGTCCGTTATGTTTTTCTTCATATTTACCTTGGGGAAGGCTAAATTCCTGTTTCCCCGGGGTGATCCCCCCTTTTTATCCGAAGAGGGGGATTCTGGACCTCCCAGGGTGAGGCCTAATTATTCCAATGCTTACAGTATGCCAAGTGGTGGGTGGTTCAGACTGGGCGACCGGGGATTTGGCCTTTTTGGCACAGCAGGTCGTACCGGTTTAGGAGGCGGGGCAGGGGTGGTTGGCTGGGAGATGAGAGTTTGGGTCGGGCTTTGTGGATATGGTAGAGGTGTTACCTGGTAATGGGCTTTGGGCGGTCCCGGAGGGGGGGGTGTGGGTGAGGAGGATGGTGGTTTGTTTGGTTTGTGGCAGAGTAGGCTCATGTTCTCGTGTCACGGAGCTTTTCTTTTTGTCTTGTAAATAGGACGAATGGAGATGGGAGGATATCGTACCACATCTGGGCGTGCGAGTTTTTGGTATGACTCCTCGCCTCGGTACTGTATCACAAGATATATTAGGGGAGCTGAGTGAGTGATTAGGTAGGTGATAAGTAGGTACCAGTTGCATCTGGGGATGTGGGTCTAGGTGCATGGGGGATCACTCGGGGATGGAGGCCTTTAGGCACAAGACAACTGTTACCCCAAAGTTACTTTGCAAGCATTCCGCATCTCTCTCCCACTTCGTGAAAACTATTGCCAACACAAAGATCCAGATCGGCTAAGCCCCCTGCCAATCCCAGAAACTCTTCCATGGCGTCACTAGAAAACAGGTGTTCCATCCGATTGGGCAAGCGGACATCCCACAGACCAAGGAAGATGCTTCGTAGTCCACCCTCGCCGAGAGAGGTATCCTGCCCGCTAGGTAGATGGCAACATACATAGCCGCTGGGTGCTCCAAAAATTTACACTCGAGCCTAAGCTCATGATATTCGGGTATACGATTGTTGCAAGGCCAAATGTGGGCGGAACTGGGGTCGAGGTATGATACCCATTAGATAGGTTCAGCAGTGTGGGGTAATTCTCCGTTGTCCAGTGTAACGAAACACCAAGCCTCTGCGAGACCGGTACTATCCCGGACTTTTCTCGATACCTGATCCTTTCCCATATGAGATGCCTTCAGAACAGGGATTACAACCTCCCACAAAGCCGCAACATAGTTACAAACAGCTCCACAACAATAGCCTTTCATGCCTCAAACAAAAACGTAAAAAATGACATATCTGCAACCCTCCGAGAAATCATATCAAAGCCCCAAGTACAGCACGATGCCGTTAACCATCGTAACAACACCAGAGCACACCTCAACTTTCCCCCACAATCGTGAGGCTTTAAGGAGAAATACCGTCGCCAACTTCTCCGCAAAACTCTAATCCACAAAGGCGTGCTGACCCCTAAAGCCCCGATGCAGCCGTTGGCGCTCTAGTGGCTCTTCGTAGACTGGTAATCCCAGACTCAATGAGAAAGGCTCTCAAATCGGTCTAGACCCAATCGAGGCCCGCCCACGAACAACACTAGCCAACCAACTCGTCTCTAATCCCTTCACGATAGATCACTCGAGCCCGATTACACCTCATAGTCAAAGGATGCGGTAAGTGCATGAGGTGTGCGCAAAAGTAAACAAGTAAGCTAGCCTTCGCGCATATAAGTCCGCCAGGCAACCTCCTCCTTGTGGAAAAAAGTGAAACATCCGGTCGAAAGGCCGTTGATTATAGTCGTGCCTAGGGGGGCAATAGATACCAAAGCGTTTCGGACAACTCCCCGGGGAGGTAGTGAATCGGACGGTCTGACCACCCCTCCCCCTCCCCCGTCATCACCATCCCAGGTTTCGAACCTGTCAGCGCGGCGTCTTAGGGATACAAGTGCAGTACTAGTACAGACTCATACGAGTGGCAGAGAGTGCACACGACGGTGGGCAAGCGAGGAAGCTAATACTGGTAGCGAGTCACCTGTCAATTGCTAGTACAACAGCTACAATAGGACTATACCATTCTAGGAGTATGATACCCTTAGTGCGTAAAGTAGAGAATTGGACAGGGTAGCCCATAAGCGTCTTGAACAGCCAACCCCCGCTTCTCATCTACAGATCAATTCTCAAAACCGGTCACTTCCAGAAGATCTGTGTCCTACTCGGAACCCGCCTAGATCCTTTTTCACCCAGAAAACTGAAAGGGCCTGTGCCGACCACCTACCGCACGAGCACACGCTGACCAGGGCATAATGACAGGAAACCTTTTATATTGTGAAATCTACACGCAGAATATGAAGTCATGGTACAGTACTCGAGTAAAGGATAAGAGCATTCGTATGATACGGCGGGTATTGCACTGTGCAGCATGCCCAACGTAATGGTATTATAAGCAACTCCCGTCATAATTGGTAACAAGCCGGATAAGTCAATGTTGTAGCAAATCGGAATTCTCGGACAAAGCGACAGATCTCTAGATTGGCTATCGGGGGATTTTGTACCGTGTGAAGGAAAATCCCGGTAGGAGGAGGCTAATCATTATGATACCTGACAACTTGAATAGAAGATACCTTATTGTAGGTAAATGTGTTAGGAAGTTGTAGTTGCCTCTCCTAGCAAGGTGCTGTGTAATATCCCTTTTGTTTTGTCTCAATCAAAGGTTGGGTTTGGGGTGTTTCCCCCTCGCTGAGCCGAGAAGCGGGAAGTCCAACGTCCCCCCCAGCATATTTGTCCTCTACAGTGTTCGTGTTCTTAAAGTATGATACAACTTTTCCGCCCCGAGATGGGATGCGTGCTTCGTTATTAGGGCAGAGGGAAGGGGGACGGAGAGGTGAAGAAATGGAAGCTACAGGTGTTAAACTCAATCCTACACAATACCAGATCACGTATCGGCATCCAGTATGGTACTGTAGAGAAGAAACAAGGGAAGTTAAATTGCGTTCTATCATTAGCACTGAATTTTATCACTACTCGTCGTGTCGTGACGTTTGTAAAATGGACCCGGTCCATTTTACAAACGTCACGACACAACGAGTAGAGCCAGCATCCCTCTACGGTACTAGTAGAGCATCGTTCGTATGATACAAATATGGTGAGGGAACTCTGTAGCCGGAGTATTTTTGCCAAGAAATATTGTCCATCTTCAACCACCAAAGGATTTTCAACCACAAGTCTAATGAGAATTGTGACTCTATTAGGTGATAGAGTGAATGGCCCTCTACACACTAATAGAGAGAAAATAGAAATATGTCAAGTTTTCATAGGGATAATAGGGTTTAAAGTTTGCCAGTTTCAACCAGTTAAAAGGGGAATGTCCGGGGTATTTTCAGGCAGGTTAATAACTGTTAACCTCATTGAGAGGGACTGTTAATTGATATTTGCCAAGAGATTAACATATATAATTCAGTCTTGACAAATTAACCTACTGTTAATAAACGAGAATGAATGTCCGCCTGATCCGACTATAGAGTTCCCTCACCATAGTGCACCGCTTGCCGGTTTCAAGGGTAAACAGGAATCTTGGCGCCCCCTCGGCCTAAGCCGCGCCAAGCTTTCCGGATACTCCTGAAATCGGCGGGCACAGCACGGTAGCCCTCGGGAGTATCAGTGAAAATCAGAAAACTACGGCATTTCCGCTGATCCCACGAATCTCTCCAGAGACAAGGGCTATGTTTCCCGGTATCTATGGACATACCCGAGTGCAACTATACCCGATGCCGCCTAAGTGAACCAACACCCAACTGACGGGTAACACTACCCCTACACCATGTGTCCCCCCACCTCTCCCTCCCCCGCCTCTCCTTTAACTTATAATAAATCACCTTTGCGTACTGGTACAGTAGCGCAGCGCTCGCATTGCATCACGTTGGCTCCACGTGCTTGTAAACCATCGGAACGCCCCAAACAGCCGCTGATCTTTGTCGTTCCGGGTAACAGGGAGCGAGACTAACGAGGAGAAAAGGGGAGAAGGAAGATACGGGGCTACCGGAGCGCCAAAGACATTTTATTCATGAGCGCAGCTTAGGCTTATCATACGTATCATACTTTTTTTAAGCAAGACATGTGTTTGCCAGGCCGCCGGCAATCGCTACAAGTCGCTCATAAGTGCTCGGGGAAATGTTCTTTCGTCCAAGACAGAGATTACGGTACTTTACTAGTTCACTGTCCCTGTCTTATACTCGAGTACAAGCACGAAAACATTTCCCCTGGCACTTGTACCTTATCACATGCCGGTAGATGAGGGAGATACTCGTGCAAGTATAATACCGGTATCGTAATATCGAAACAACACCAGTTAGGAATATAATTTCACATGCACATTCATGTACTCTCACTCAAGATCTCCAAAAAGGTCTCGCCTTGAGATTGCATGTTCTACTAGTACACGGGAGGAGAGAGAATTGTGAGCAGAGCAGAAGGGTACGGTGCCACTGCACTACTCGTACTTACAATATAAGTTACTAATCGTGCTTCCTTTATTAACCGACGAAGAGGAAAGGGAAAAAAGATCGGGCGGCTCACTGCATAAACGAGTCTGGCACAAGCCCGAAGTTTGGAGCCACATGGTAGTCTTTGTATCTTTATTGCTACGGTAGCTGCCAACCTCCGATGTTTGGATAGGGTGCAATGGGAGCGTTGAAACGTCGTGTGGGGGAAGAATCTGCACCCCACTCTCTCTCCTTTTTCCCCTCCACTTTGCGCTTTCCCGCCTTCTTTCGATCCCTTTCGCTTTTTGCCTATCGCTATCCGCTGCGAGAATAACAGCACTTTTTCTCCATAGTTTCCAAGATTATGACACCAGTGGACCTCCACTGCGCGAGTGCATGTACTACTGTAGTACTGTAGAGAAGCAGATATAATGTGAGCGCCACATGCAGAGTAATGGTTGTTCTCGTATAACCCTACCATCTCTTAGGGACCATTTTCTTGTCGCTGGTACCTCATCATGACATGTACCGCACATTCCTAACTTGTCCTGGGTTCTGACCTTGGAACCCTTTAAAATCGCTAATTGAGTGGGGGGCACCTGTGCTCCAAGCAGGCAAGAAATACCCGAAAACAAGAGTGGTGAATTTGTATGGGCGGATAGATACGCACGGATTTTTGCCATCTACTTGTATTCTGCCAATCCCATTTTCCGGGCACTTCTTGCTTGCTTTAAGTACAAGGATCTGGGGTTCCCTTACTGCGCTCTCTGCAGCACTATTGAGCACAGTAACCTTGCTTCTCCACTAAACGACCATCGGCTGCTTGAGCAGGAAGTACGGTGTTTGACAAAGTACTAGAACTAGTACAATTCTATAGGACTAGTTAGTAGGGTATTAGTGGTAGTGGGGTAAGCCGTGATACTGGATACCACAAATTTCCCTGTCTGCCCCTTGATCTTTCCCCGATCCTCACAAATAATGATTCGATTCCTCACTGGAGGCTAAACCTCCTTGCCCTCTTCCGCAGGACCAGGCCAACTGTAAGTCTTTCACATTGTTTTTTTTTGCTGGCTGGGAATCTCCCGGTAACAAGATTGTCCAACGTGCCACTGCTCCCGTTCCACCTAATGTGCCGTCTCTCGTTTACCTTGCCGAAGGTTGTTACTTCTTCGGATCGTCTCCTTGCGGAAATCCCGGATCGGCCTATGTGTGCCGGTATAAAACACCAAACTATAGGCCTCCTCGATTGTTTGGCCTTTGCATTTAGAGTGATCCCGAATATTTTTAACTCGACTTCCGCTCTGATGGTTAAGCCCATCGACAGTTGCGGGGACCGCTAAGTGGCTTTGCTCTGTTTTCCCTTCGTCCCGCTGCCTAGAAAGATGCTGAATGGTATTGTCAAGAGAATTTTTGTGCCGGGTTCTATTGATGGTACAGGTTGGGGGCATATTTTCCCAGCCGTTCCAGACATGGCATGCTGAAACGATAACGGTCGTCTCAAAGACGCCTTCCCGCCCAGTGTCAGTCGTGAGCGAGGGGTCCAATGCCGTAGCGAGTTGCGTGTTGTGTTTTTGGCAAATATGTCCCGCATTTTTGATATTTCTTGAGGGTAACAAAGGACTGCAGTCAGGGGAAAGCGGTCCGAGCCCTAACATGGGATTTATTGCTTGTAAGTTCAGGTTTAGGCCAGAGGTGGCATTGGTATATAGGAATAAAGGAGACCAAATGGCAACGATGAGCTTCTGGAAGGGAGCTGCACAGAAATGTTGACTGTATTCTATCTGTAGGTAGGGCTGCTGGCTAAGCCAAGCTTGGTGATGAAAAATGCAGGAAGGAAGGGGTGGGGGGGTTGTCGCGGCCACAATTAGTGATAAGTACACAGGAGGTTGCATACACAAAGGCGAGATGCGAGTGACCTCTTGAAAAACTTGCAGAAATTTAGTAATTATACCTATATCATACAAGTACGGTAGGAGCAAGGTGTGTTGAAGGCCCACAAGAGCGTACCTATGAGAGCTCCGTAAATTTGCACGGATCGCTATTGGTGAGGAGAAAGAAACAAAAGAGCATAGCTGGGGGTGTTTTTCAATTTACGTTAGCGACACGTGGTAGCTGGGGCCATCAACTAGGGGATTGCCTGTCGACTGCTGGGGCCATCACCAAGTTTTTTTTGGGCTCTGGGTGAGATTTGGTACCACTTGTAGTAGGGTACTTGTATGTGTAGGAGTATGATACAAGTATGCTGACACTGCGTCAAGGATACTGGGCGATATATCGGAGCAAGAGATGCATGCATACTCGACTACTCGAGTACCAGGAAGGCTGGTTAGGGTTTTTGGAGATGATTATATTTCTCTGTGGGCCTGCTTACCTTGGGACAAATGGGAGACAAGGAGCGGGGAGAAGGAGAGGGGAGAGAAGACTTTCAAGCCGACAAATGAATAGGGTACTGGTGCTCGACTATGGTTTGGCCTATTTAATCTCAGATGACGGCATTGTTGATTATTTGCTTCTCTCCGGTGCGTTCTGATGATGACAGCTGTCCATCCTGTCAGTTTGTGTGAGAGAGAGCATAGCGAGAGCAAAGTTTCGACCTGTGGGAAACATGGGAAAGTTTGGGAGTATTGAAAAGGCCACACACAAAAAGCAAGTTTTGCTGGAAACCACCCAGAAATGCTCAGTGAGATGTCTCAAAAACTTAACAAGGATATTGCTTGGAGGGGGAGATTTAGTTTCTATGGAAGTCCCTTTTGGACGCTACTGAAACGGGCCAGTTGTGGATGCAGTTGCCCTGTCCCGTCCGACTGGAAAGGGATCTGAATGGTCTCTTGGTAGTCTTGGAGCTTTTTTTCCCTCTTTCTTTTTTTGAGGGCGATACTTGTACTCGTACTAGGACAAGTACTGGTACCATACCTTATGGGCATAATTAGGAATTGGTGGGGGGGGGGGGCAGCCTCGGACAGATTCAACTATGATACCTAATAAATGATACTGAGGATGGTACAGTAGAGCAGCAAGAAGAGATAGAGAAGAGGTTAACCCTAAAAGGTTTGGTTGTCTCAAAGGATCTCCAGAGACCCTATTTGGGTCTCCACACTGCACTAAAAAAGGCTGTGGTACATGCATGCCATACGTTGGACGACCACAACCACAACCACAACCACGGAAGTATCATACAAGTAATTCTTTTACTTTCATTTTCCACTTCCCACCAGTGGCCTACAACCACACTTTCCTCAGCCAGCGAGCAAGCAGACGAATGTTTGGCCATCGCTTGTACCTGTACTAATACACCCACCATACTGTCAATCCGATGTTCGGGGGGGAGAGTCAGGGAGAATGAATGGGGAAGTGAGAGGGGGAGGGAGGCAAGAGAGAAAGGACGGGCAATACTAGAGACAAACAAAGCAAATAAGGGGAAGGGAAGTGAGTTAAAAAGAAAAAAAGAAAAAAAGAAAGAAAAAAGAAAAATCTACTAAGGAAAAACAAAAGGGATTTAACAAGCAAACTCGAATTGACGTCCTTCTCTATCTCACCACCTGCCGCCTCTTTACTCGCTCCCTTCACCACCACCCCCCTCTCCCCAGAAGGACTTTTTCCTATTCTTTTCTATTCTTCCTATTTGGCAGCCCTTCGTGGCCTCATTGCCTTACACACTACAGTATCCTCATCCCGAGATCGATGACGAGATAGCCTTCATTCAGGACGTGCCTTCAAACTCACTTCACTCGTTCATATACTCACATCATCTCCCTCACTTCTCATACACGTACGCACTACTCCCGACACGAGAGGTCATTTATACCTGTTCACTTACCTTGCCCTCTGCCCTTTCTCCTTTGCTTACACCGTCACCCACAGCCTGTTCTTTCTGTCCGACATCACTGATCCCTCCATCCATTATTCATTTATCCATCCCACCCCAACTCCCGTTTAACCCTGGGAGGTGCATCAAGTACTACCTATTCGAGACCCAATAGGTTACTCTACTGCGGTTCCCCAAAGCAAAAACAAAAAAACCCCTCCACAGCCTCCTACGAGTAATACTTTTCTTTCTTTCTTTCTTTCTTTCCTTCCTTACCGCCCGGCCTTTCCATCCAGGGAGAGGGAATCTACAGCTGCATCTAAACCCTGTCCAAGGAAGTATTGTCATCCTTGCTGCTCGCCTTGGGTTCGGTCCCATATATTATTTGCCTAGGGTTTCTTGTTCTTTTGACGGCAGTGGAAGCACGGCAGTAGCCAGGAGTGTGAGCGACCTCCCCCCCCCACAACGACAGGGCGTTCTTTAGACCTGCGCTCCATCACTCGGGTCGCACTTACCTATCGTCAAAATTTGAGCGTTTCCAAATCCCGACAGACGGTCGGATCGCTGCGATCTCCTCCCCACCAGTGCCGTTCCTACCACCACCGACACTCCCCCCCCCTTTCTACCACCTCCTCTGTTTCGTCCCCTTTTTCCCAGAGCCTTAATACTTTTCATCTTGCTGCCTAAAAACAAGCACACCCGCGCAAGTTTATTTTCCCTAGCTAAACGCCCTTCATATCCATACCAGAAGCCCGCCTGCTCATGACGAGCTTCCGTTCATCAAATCCGAAGGAAGATAATCCTCAGTGGTTCCGTATCGGCTTACTTGGTCGGCGCGGTAAGCACCGCTCTCCTGCAGAGTCTTGTGTATCTGGAAGTCCAACAACTTCGGTTCTCGGCGACCCTCCAACTCGTCAGCGACGTTTTGGATTAAAACGCCTTGCGAGTGATTCTCACCTTGGTGATAACTTTTCTACCAATTCTAACACGCGCACATTTGCACCTTCAGTTGCGTCTACGAGTCGTGCGCCTTCTATCGCATCAGAATCACAAGCGACCACTCGCCCAGGAACCAGCTCGATGGCTGGTATGTTAGATATGGACCGCTCGCGGAACCGCCGCGATAGAACTTTTATCGGCAGTCATTGTGCCGTTTGCGAGGAACCTTTAGAGCACACTCTCCGCGGAGAGCGTGTTCTCCAGTTCTCTTGTGCTCATGTGTCCCATGAGGCCTGCTTCTATGAGTACATTAAAGAGGTTGATACTCAATTTTGCCCAGAGTGCAATGCTCCTTTGGGGCTCGACTCTAGTCGCGGTGGAAATGTATTGGATATTGGTATGTTGCCACTACCCGATGAAAATTGTTTTTTAGATGCTGACACCACTTAGAAAAGCTGAGCAGCATTGTAAGATCTGTGTCTGTTGTTGAAAATAGAGAGGCACCTAGAGACCGGGAACGTGAACGTGAGCGGGAGAGAGAGAGGGATAGGGATCGGCATAGGGAAAAGGAGAGGGAGAGAGAATTGGCCTCACCACAATATGAGAATTATAGCACCAGGACACGAAGTCGACAGGGAAGTCGGACCTCTAGTTTAAATAGAGAGAGTCGGGGGGAGAGCCGCAGTGATATGAGGGATTCTACTGGTCCACGACACGAGAACGGGCACTGGAGGAATAATAGTGGGACTTCGGCTGGCGAATTTCCTGAACCAGCACTCGCCCCGCCTGCCGTTCGTCGTCATGACTACGATGTTCAAAGTCTAGAAAGCGAGCTTAGCTCAAGGAATTCGATGGCGAGCCCCATACCACCCCCCATTGTTACTGTTAAGAGTGAATTTCCGACCATTACACGATCAAAGGCCCAGCAAAGCCTTACATGTCTGGTAACCGTGGAGATTCCTGACAGGAAAGTGCAACCTCTCTACCCGGAAGACTCGGCACCGCCCGTGCCAGCTCTACCACCAACATATGAACAACCATATCATCCCCCTAGTCCGACAAATCGGAGCCAGTATTCCTTTGAGCGGGAGGGGGCAGGAACAAGACAGAGGGAGCGTGATACGGAGAAGGAACGGGAAAATGAAGTATTGGCGGCTATCACAGACGATCTTCGTTTGAGGGTTGAAAATTGGCATGGCCTTGATTTTGGAAGGTAAGGTTTATATTTATATAGGTTCATTATCAGTGGCTAATGAAAATAGATTCGGCAAACTCCGTCTCCACGGAACCATCAAAGTTGGCAAGGACTGTCAAGCATGGCAAGAGTTAGAGTGCTACCTCTTCTCAGAGATGCTTATCTGTGTCAAGGACAAAAAGAGTTCTGCGTCTGCCTCCCAATGGGGTAATGGTGTTAACAAAAAGCGAAGTGTAAAATGCACGTTGAAAGGGTCTATTCTCATAAAAAAACATTTAAAGAGAGTTAGCGATTCGAGCTCACCAGGTGAGTTTTTATTTTTTCCCATTCCTCCTACGTAAGTCTAACCGATGGTCCAGACGAAAATATGCACATCCTCACCTTGAGTCTTTCCGTTGCTGAGTTGCCTCAATTTCATCTATTGTTTCCCACCGGTGTTCAAATGGATCAGTGGCATCGCGCCTTATTAGATTTGAATGCTGTGGAGCTCGCACCGACAATGAGGAGTCCTCAGTATGAGGACAAGCGGGGTTCCAATTCTGATGAAGATGACGACTTTCGTGCTACAAAAACAATCAGGCGAGTATCCTCTGTCAACTCGGCCTATAGTGGGACACATGGTGGAGGAAGGTCTATCGTCACGGCACCTACTGAGTATACTGCATCTATCAGAGGAGCAAAGCCGCAGATATCTCCAGCTGTTCACATTCCTCTCGATATTGTTGTCGTTATCCCCGTCTCATCATCTATGCAAGGGCTCAAAATCAACCTAATTCGCGACTCACTCAAATTTCTTATTCACAATCTTGGAGAGCGAGACAGAATGGGGCTAGTGACATTTGGGTCGAGTAGTGGGGGAGTTGCGCTAACCTCGCTATTGGCAAAGAGCTGGAGTGGCTGGTCTAAAGTTGTCAACTCCATTCGGCCTGTAGGCCAAAAGAGTTTGCGCACTGATGTGGTTGACGGAGCCAATGTGGCAATGGACTTGCTGATGCAGAGGAAATCAAGCAACCCTATTGCATCCATTCTTTTAATTAGTGATTCCTCAACATCTGATACTGAAAATGTGGATTTCGTGGTGTCCAGGGCAGAAGCCGCAAAGTGAGTAATCCAAATTCCAGACATTCAACCTGCTTATACTAATACATACATAGGATCACAATTCACTCATTCGGGCTTGGGCTCACGCATAAACCGGATACCATGATCGAACTTTCAACTCGGACCAAGGGTCAATTCACTTATGTCAAGGATTGGATGATGTTGCGCGAATGCGTGGCAGGATGCATCGGCGCCCTGCAAACTCTCTCCCACCAGAATGCCAAACTCAGACTGAAGCTCCCAGAAGGGTCGCCCGCGAGATTTGTCAAGATTAGTGGAGCCTTACATGTGTCAAAGAGATCATCTGGGAGGGAGGCGGAAGCCGCTCTTGGAGATCTTCACTTTGGGGATAAGAAAGGTATGTTTTTTTTGGTGTTTTGATAAGGGAAATAAATCAAGGCTAATGGGATTAGATGTTTTGGTTCAATTGGTCATCTCTCCGGATAATTCGCAGGGCGAAATGGCTCCTCAGGATGCATGGGAATCGATCGTGTCTGGATTGGAGGCATTAGGGGGCTCGGCCGATCATGATGAATCAAGGACAATCAGTATCGAGGAGGTGCCACTCATCCAAGCGGATTTGACGTACGGCGATATTCAACGAGAGGGAACGCTTTCGCAGCTATCCCGGCCGCATTTGCTCGCCATCACAATGCTTCCTGCCAGTCCCAGGAAGAGTAGCAGGCCTGGATCGCCACCGATCCCCCCTCACCCGATGGTGGTACAACGACGTATGGAGCTATTAACCTCAGATATGTTAAGTCGCGCTTTGACACTCATATCCCGGGGTCAACACGATCGTGCGCATACTTTACTTACTGAGACCCGAACAATCCTTAAGGGGCTTGGAAAGGGGGGGTTGCCGCCTCTTCCCTCACCTTCCCCGTCCATCCCTCTGCCAGAAGTTCCCGATGTGGGCTCGAGTGGACATACGCCGGCGGCGACCCCGCCACTGGAGACAAACTTTACACCTGCATCGGTAATTGATGCTGCGACTGTGTCAGCCTTAGATGCAGAGCTAGAATCGGCACTTGAATGGATCAGCCATCCGGCGGTTTTCGTCAGAGACTCCCGAAAAGCCGTTCTCCAAGCCATTGGTGTTATTTCGTCTCAGAGGTCTATCACTTTTAGGTAATTCGTGTCAGCTCCCATCGAAGAATTAGTAATGGCTAAAAATCCCGGTAACAGAACTGCCTGTGAGTCTCTTTACGCTGAGAGAGTGGCCGGTGTCAAGCGGCTTTCCATTCAGGCACGGGAATGGCGAGATACAGAAGACTCCCTTATGGAAGAGGATTAGATTATATTGAACTCTGTTAAACTTTCCTAATTGTGCTCATTGATCGTTGTATGAATTGCTAGGAGTCAACTTTACGGTGCTTTGGTGTCTTTTTTCCTTTCCTTTTCATTTTCCTTTTCATGTATTATTTGGGTGAGGTGTTATTCAGGAAGGTAAAATGTTTCGGGCAGTTTCTTATAGCCTTTACGGCAGGCGGTTGTCATGTGATTTTTTTTTCAGTTTTTTTCAGTTTTATTTCTTCCGCTCTTGTTTTCTGTAAGAGTTGTTTAGGACAGGATACAAGCCTGTTACTCATAGGGATGGTGTTAGTGAGTATTATTATGTACGATAAGCCAGTTCTTTGACCATCTTTGGGGCGATTATTTTTATTTCTTCATTTCTTCTGTATGATAATTATACCCACTTTTTTCACCTTTTCTCTTCTGTTCGATTTACTTGCCGCTCGGGGCCCCTGGCGTAACACACCAGACATCCTTTACTACTTTCAAGTTTGATACAGTCCACTGTGGCACCATTGTGAAGTAGAGTGCTGTACCGCAAAGACTGGAATAATCAAGAATCTCCAGGACGTTGGAGTTGCCTCTCCTGGTAAGGTCTGTTGTATTTTTCTTTTTACTTGTCTCAGCTGAGGGCTGAGGGAGTATCTTTTCACCGTTTTCTCTCCTCATGCCAAAGGGGGAACGGAACTTGTGGACGTCCTAGCGTCTTCCTCCACTACAATTTTTGTGGTATTTGAAATGGCTGGTGATCGATTTACTATCTTTGATGTGCAACGATAAGGTACCGGTAACCGCGGTACCAAGGCCAAGTTCTATGCTCGTAGTATGAACCTATAGATGCATTGTCAGCAGCGAGGTGTGTTTCGGCGGTATAAGTTGATTCCGCCTGTGAAGAGAAAAAAAACAAAAAAAATTTACTAGTATTACATCGTAGGCTGCATTGTCGTTAAGTTTTTGTTGATAAGAGCAACCTCATTGCTGCTGGTCAAGCATTGGGTTTGGGGTGGTATAATATTTTAGTTAGCAGGGGCTTTTATTAATCACCACCATGGGCGCAAGTTGCTGTACTGGGCAACAACCAAACAACCCCAGGCCCAACTCAGGTCTATCATACTGAGCTCATAAGTTTTTAAGGAAAAAGGCTCCGGACGACAAATCCATCAAAGATACAAACCAAACCGTCCCGCCCTTCAATATAACCTAACTTCCACCACCTTCTCGTATCGAGCCATATACGAGAGATAGGTAGGTAGATAGATACATACCTCATCACCATGTTTGCTCGAGGCCTCACAAGTACGAGGCTGTTCCTCCGTACGTTCCCGCAATCCACGGGTGTGGTTGCATCAAAGCTCCGACCAGTCATCCCTAGTGGCGGCAGTGGTTTGAAGCTACAGCAGCAGCAGCAGCAACAAAGAGCGGTGTTTATGCGCCTACCACCTACATACCAGAGATTTAGGACGAGGAATCAGTGGGCCGAGCGCTCGTGGGAGGATCCGAACTTTAGGTGTGTTTAGAACCCGCACAGGCCATAGCACGTGGCAAAGCGAGTCCAGGATATGGCGTGAATGTCCATGCTCATTTTCCTATGCTGCTGGATGTCTCTCTTTCTTTCTTTTTTCGTTGCTATTGAGGGGTGGTCGAGGTGGGGTACAGGAGCAAGGGATGGCTTAACTAATTGATTGCCTTTGGTAATGTAGGAGATTCGTGGGAGTGGTTATTTCTGGCGGGGGCGCCTTCTACGCGTATAATCTTGAGACGGTACCCGTTTCTGGGAGACGGAGGTTCAATTTTTTCAGTGTAGAGATGGAGGCGCTGATGGCGCAGCAGGCGTAATACTTCCCTGGGTGCAAAAGACCGTTTGCCTCTAATACGCAATTTAGAGCAAGCAGTAGGCTGGTGGAGTGGGGGGGAAGGCGAAGGTTCTTTTTTTTTTTCTGACTCTATTGAATGCTAATAGGTATGCCGGAGTAAAGGAGAGCTACCAGGGACAGATACTGTCTTCCTCTCATCCTACGACTAGATATGTCAAGAGGGTTATGAACCGGTAGGATAATTTGCGTATTCCGTCCCCGCCCGCCGTGCCCCCCACCTCTTCTCTGAGAATGGGAGGAGGGCGCGCAGGGCGAACATGTGGCTTTTTTCTTTTTCTTTTCCTTTTTGATCAATTGATCACTGGAAGGACTAATAGCGAACACAGGTTGATACCGGTGTCCGGGCTTGAAGACCTAAAATGGGAGGTTTTTGTTATAAAAGACGATTCCATCAAGAATGCTTTTGTTATCCCGGGGTCAGTGAGGCAGATTTGGCCCCCGAAACTATGGTTTTGAAGCCTTTTTCTCCTTTCTTTTACTGATAGGCAGTAGTGGCAAAGTCTTTGTATTCAGGTACGTACCGTAATTGGTAGTGGGGGAGCTCTCCGATTAAAAGTGGGGGAGGCGGAGGCGGAGGCAGGAGGGGTTCAGAGGAGAGCGCGGGGAAAACACATCACTCGGCCATGCTAACTTGATGCGAGTGGGATACTGAGTATTTGTGGTGATGAAGATGGTCTGGCGACTGTTATGTCGCACGAGATCGCTCACACTGTTGCCCACCATGCATCTGAAAGGATGAGCAAATCAGTTCTTGCGATAGTCGGTTTGCTTTTCCTCTCGGTTGTGAGCGGCACGGACACTAGTTTTCTTGGGAACATCATGGACCTGGTTTACCTTCGACCTGGTTCGAGGAGACAAGAGGTATGGTACCCGCAGATTATTTTCCTCCTTATGGATCTATCCCTAAAATCATCGTTATTTCCTTTTTTCTTCTCGCACGTTGCGGTGCTACTGCTTATTTCTGACCTCCCACCTCCCCGAATAGGCTGAAGTATGTCGTTCTAGAACAGTTTGATCTACACAACCGCCATAAACCCTCTCACCTTAAGGCGGGAGCTTGGATGAGGCCATTTTACTTACTTTTTTTGGCTTCGATTTCTTCTCTTTGCAGGCTGACTATATCGGACTGATGATGATGGCCCAAGCATGTGTAAGCAACGCCCGATCCCAACCTCACCGCATAAAAGTTGTCGGAATTATATTTACTTTTTTCTTCTTATTCTCTTGAAAAGAACAAACTAATCGTCTAATAATCACAGTATGATCCATCAATGGCGGTTGGACTGTGGGAGAGGATGGAGAAGGCACAAGAATTCGAACCGCCACAGTTTCTATCTACTCATCCTGCTGTACTACTACCCCTCTTCTTCCTCTTCCCTTTCCCCTTCCCCCCCTCTTCTCGTGCCCCACCCACAATATTTGACCCCTCGGCACATCATACCGATATGTGAAAGCGTTAGTCTATCATAGCTCAGCTGACATTTTCCTGGCGCACAGCACAAAACTCGGATCCGTAATATCAAAGAATGGTGAGCGACTCTAAGCACGGCTATCAGATGTGTTCTCGGATGTGCTCATTTTATGCGATGGACAGGTTACCGGAGGCTTTGCAAAAGTTGGAAAATAGCGAATGTACGGGAAGGACGATGGACTATGCTTTGGAATTCCGAAAGGCGTTCGGTTACCCGAATCAGTAGGCGGCATCATAGGAAAAATTATTCTGTATCGGGAAGGGGAGATTAGAAACAAATACCAATTTCTATCGCCGCTCTACCTTTGCTTGACCTGTGTCGTATCTTGAAATTGTATTTTCCGTTGGTGGAACCCTGTGTATTGGTCGGTTCACTGTCGCTCACTCGGTGCTTGTATCTGCAGAGTGAGCGCCGACGGATGTTGCCGGTGTGTTAGTGGTTCAAATGCATTTGAGACGATGCGCAAATCATTTCTTGCAATAGCCAGCTTGCGCCTCCACCAGGCTGTGGGCGGCACGGACATCAGTCTTCTTGGGAATATCATGGACCTGGTGCACTTTCTACTTGGTTCGAGGAGACTGCTTCCGGCTCTGTGTGGTTCGCGCAGAGATATCATAATTACTTGTCTCTGATAATATTACGTCTTGACTAACAAGAAAAGCAAAGAAAAGAGGTGATAAGCGATGAGATGTGGTGCCAGAAGCGATGGAGGGGGGGTGTGTAACCCCCCACTTCGATTTTTTTTTTTTAATTGGTAGAAAGAAGCCAACTAGACTATCTTAAAGCTTAGAACCACCAAGGACTAAATATTTTTGCACGCAAGCTACTCTGCGGTCAGTGGGTTACAAATTTCTCCCTATGACTTCTAGTACCATACTCAATCTCACGTGAGCAAGGCATGAACTCTGCTCGAGTGCTATTTGTTACCTACTGAGGTTAACGGCCCTTGAGGCCCACCCACATATCCCATTCCCGTGAAAAAACCAGGCTGCCAGATATCCATCGCTGGTAAGGTAGACCTCTACTACCCGACGCAAGTCTTCGATCTCTAGTGGAAGGGCATTCTGCGGGTTGTGGCTTAGTGGGCATTGCCTCCAAATAACTGGTCAATCGTAAGAGTCGGAGCTGATAGTAGAGGGTTCGAAATGGGAAACACGTCCTATATACGCTATATCGTAAATGATAGGTCGGGGGTTGCGGGAAGCAGAAAGGAGAAAAAGTACTCTCCGGGCAATAGTGACCACAGCACCAGGGGCGGTATGCAAGGTTTTCAGAGTTGCACGGACTTGGTTCTGTACATTCGGCTCCTCACCACCGTAACACGCCCTCCAGACCTTTTATGCTAGAGGCAACCCTCATTAGCTGGATCGGGCACTGTGCTTGCTCAACCAGACTTCAGGGCGGGAGAGGGAAGATCTCTGCACCACCTATTGGGGTCAAGGGGAATAAAAGAACGGTTTAGTTCCTTCACACTACCCACATAATTTCTAGTGAGGATCCCTGTAGTAACTTGTTAGTGCTACTATTCAATAATATAACATCGTATCCTCACGTAGGGATGGCGGCATGGCTATGGCTTCATCTGGCGCATTCTTAATGAGTCCTCTGACCCTCAATGGCGAGTATTGCTGGATTAACCACGAGTCTGCAGCCTCATGGAAGAAGCTAGGGATTACTACTCTTAGATGGTGGTATAGTACAGAGAAGCGAACGCTAGCTTGGATTAACAAGGGGCATGGTTTGGGCAGAGGGGTATCACAGAAAACGTATCTCTCCGAGAAATTTCTGGGGTCAAAGAGGCTTTTGACTACCGGAGCAGCTTCTTCAGGATCAAGGCTAGCAAGCTCGAGCAACCCAGGCTCACCAGACTTAATTGCCTTGAGGATTGTAGAAAACATTTCTTTTGGCTCATTAAGTGAGCGTTCGGAGAGGCGATGTTGGATGAAAGGGGTAAACTACAGTAGTGTTAGAGAGGAGTAGAAAGGTTTGCTAAAGGGCGAGGCGTAAGCTGTTAATGCTCTGGAACTCCGAATGGGCTGCACTATCGAAAAATTATCATCCATTTTATTGCCGCTCTGTCTTGTTTTACCCGTACAATGCTATGTCTTGAATCACCTATATTGTCAACGAACAAAACAACAAAGAGGGGAAAATTTCGGCCATGACAACAACACTCCACCACCAACTCCACTATCATTAAAACCAAGAAAGAAAAAAAAGTATATACAGGGTGGAATACATAGTAAAAATTAGCATTTGAGTTAAAGAAAGTCCTTTTGGTGGTGTTGAAAGTGTGGGGTGGTGGGGAGGGTTGCGTTGCCATCGATCCTTGGTCCGCGGTTAATTTTGTCCATGGACAATACATCCATTCATTATGTCTCACTCGGAGTTCATATCTGCGGAGGGAGTGGTGACGGATGCCAGCTACATATTAGTAGCCCTAATGTTTAACCCTGGTTTTGCGGGAGCATTTTGGGGAAAATTGTTTCCTTAGCCGTCGGGCTGATAGCTGTAGGTTGGGACTGGTTTTCTGTTTTTCGTTAGCTCTCTTCTAGTTACCAACAGAGACCCAAACCATCACGGAGGGTCTACTTAGGCCACATATTCACTTCTCCTACAAACCACGTTAGCACAGAAGCACCCAATCTCACCAAGGTTTATCCGATGTCGCGGCTCGACTTCTTCCTCTTAGCAGTCCTCCTGCTCCTCCCCAGCTGCTCCTCCGGACCCATTTCCGATGACTATCACCAAGGTGACGGAAGGGACGACCTCAACCCTGAAGTATTCTTAGACTCAGAGATCCCCGCCACCGACCTTGCCATGCTCTTCGGCTTAGACTCAGAGATCCCCGCCACCGACCTCGCCATGCTCTTCGGTTACGATCGGAACGACGATGAATCTAACTTCTACTCCTATCACAGCCCTCGCAAACAACCCCCCTCGGATCCCGAAGCCATCTGCCCACTAACACCAAAAGCCCTCTCACGCACTCAAGATGATCCAGAGCGATTCTTCCAGAAAATCAAGCAACCCCTCGAGGTCCGCACCCTTCTTCCGCGAAAGCAAGTCGAGCCCCCGGCCACAATAGACGACCTGATCTCGGGATTGTGCGCAGACGTAACAATAATCTGGGCCCGAGGTACCTGCAACACCGGGAACATTGGTAGCGCCCTAGGCCGCTGCTTCATCGATTACGTGGAGGGGAACCTTGACTATACCGTCATAGGCCAGGGTGTGCTCCCATACGCCGCTGACATTATGGGCTTCATCCGAGGAGGCTGCACAGAGGGAGCCGAAAGCATGGTGGCGATGGTAATGCTGGCCGTTAAGCAGTGTCCGCAGTCCAAGATTGTGCTCGGCGGGTTCAGCCAGGGCGCCCAAGTCCTGCGCAAAGCAGTTAAACGAATCCCGGAGAGCATCATGGGGAATATCGTTGCCGTTGTCAGTTTTTCGGACCCCAAGGAGGGGCAGCCGTTAGAGAGTGTGCTAGCGGATAGGCATGTGAGCTTTTGCTACGACGGGGATTGGGTGTGTGATGGGGAGAGTACATTTGTTACTGGGAAGCATAGATCGTCTTATTATTACGATCAGTTGGGGGCTGCGTTTGATTTCGTGGAGTCGAGGCTAGTGGAGGAGGGTGTTCCTGTGAGGGCACATTTGGTCTGGGATGAGGTTGAAGCAGAGAGAGATAGTGAGTGATGATGTTTATTACTTGCGAAGGTGGGGTTTTGGGATGATGGATTTTTTCCGCTCCAGGGCCCCCCAGCACAAGCGACTATTTCCCGCCCTCACCGGAGTGGAAGAAGGAGAAAAAGAGAGAAAAAACAACTTAAATTCCCTCGGCCAAACAAAAAAGTCTGTCCTTGGCCGAAGCCGCTTTTCCGAGTGATATTATATGATGCACATGAACAAAGGTATCCAAATGCACTGTACCCCTGACATCCCTCCATTGGCATAAAACGTCCAGTAAAAATTGGAACAGCGTCTGCCACCTACTCCCGAGATCTCGGTGATACTCGATCTCACACCTGCACCATCCGGCAAACCCTTAGCTGGGCCAACTAACTAACCAACCCAACTTACAACACTTGAGTAAGCAAGGGGTCTTTTTGTCCCACTAGGTACGGTACTGCATTTCCCCCCATTGCCCCCCATGCTATGGTTTACTTACTAGCGTGTGCGTGCGTCATGCCTTGGTCCCGGTCACGTAGCGAAAGGCTCTCGGTGGCCTATACGGAGGTACAGCTCCTAAATTTTGTATGTTCCACAGGGGATAAGGGCATACAAAACTTAGGCGCTGTACCTCCGTATATTGGTTGGTATCTGTGCATATGCAGTTTGGCTCCTGAGGTTGCGATGGAAGCTTGGTGGCTGGATTGGTTTGGGTTGGTATGGGCATACGGTATCGTGGGCACCTTCCAATTGTCATAACCTTCGACGGTAGATTTTTAGATATTAATCTATGACTTGTTGCGTGTCGGGGCATGGGTTTACGAGACTGCCCTGGCGAGGTAAAGGTGCTGAGTGGAGCCTTTTTATATTGACAAGAGCTATGGGAAAAGAGTAGCATGATATACATACCTACTCTTCACATCTCATAAGTTGTCCTCGCACTTTTGTCGTAATCTATGCCGTGGCCGATTACGTGCCCGATAGTGCTATATTTGTAGTATATAGTGTCAGAATCTTCGATCGATATCACAGCTTCGGCCTACGATAAGTTTGGTTTTAAAGGGCTAATGGAATTATGAATACCGAATACTAGTTTACGAGATTCAAGACGTTCTGCGCTCGGGTACAAGGATATGGAGATTATGCATGGGGTTGATGGGTAAAGGGGGGGTACAGCATGATACAGTATCGTGCTCGTACTCGTGCAGTTTGCTATAAGTCAGTAACGTATGGGATTGTTAGTTTAAGGTGCGTAGGGCGGAAGCGTTTCCAGGCCCATGAATTCGGGATTAGCACGACATCGGTATCGGGCTCTACTGTAGAGTACCGCGCCAGGAATGGACCGGGTTTGGCTTAGTTTTAGGTTGTGCTATTGTTGTTTTAAGACGTGGAGATTATAGAGATGCTCATGATGCAAGACTATTGGTGGGGTAGGGGAAATTTGATATAGATGGATGGATGGAAGTGGTTTAGGAGGTGAATATGCGAAGCCCAATCTTATTTTCCAGAGATCTTAGGATCTTGGTTCGGGGTTGTCTTACCTTTTGGCCTCGTGGTTGGCATAACACTTGGAGTGTAGTACAGTACCGATAGGGTAGGTCTGGGGTCTTGTCCTTTTGGTGGTTTGGTTGGTTGGTTGGTTGGTGGTGGTTAAGTTCGCTACCACGGAAGAATCAAGGAAACAATACCGGTACTGTATTCGAAACGCACCCCAACTTAAATCCCGTACCAGTAACGGTAACGGCGGTCTTTTTATTCTTTATTTTTTATTTTTGTGTTGCCGTCCTCGTTATTATTATTGTGTTACAGTATAATAGTCTATCATATAAGCTACGTGCAGCCTGCGAGGGTCAGTCTACCGTACTCGAGTATATCTAATCGGACGATCACTGCTCGGATGGAAGCGGACAGGGGATTGTTTTGTTTTTTTTGGTTCGCCGGTTGGAAATGCGGTTTTCTTGACGAGTTGTGTGGTGTATCGTATTTATGGATGGGTTGACCCAACTTGTGATATGATACCGGTGCAGTACAAGCGCAGTACCGTAGACCTCCGTATTGTGCTCCCCTAACTCCACACCCTCCTCCCCTCCTTCTCAAAGGTCAACAGAGTAGTTTTTCTGTAGACAATGGAACCATCCAACCCTCTTGTTGCAAGGAGCTATATCCGATGCGGTACTTGTGGTTATGTTTGGCAATGCCCATAGTGCAGGTGCAAGGTTATTGGTATTGCTAACTTCACGCTTTCAGGAACGGGTAAGGGTCTCCCGCACAGTTTCACTATTAGGGGAACTGTTGATTCTGGAAACAAACAAGGGGCCTTTTTTTTCTTCTCCCCCGTGGATATGCTCGGGTATTTTCTCTTTCAAAACTCTTTGAACTTGGTGGTCCGGGAGCGTAAATGGAATCAATATTTGCAGCGGTTGAATTTATTTTACCTGTACTCTTGTAAAAATAGTCGAACCTGTGAGTGGAGCTGGAATACAAATGCTGGTGCAGTGGCCGGCCCTGAATCCGATGGGAAGAGGAAGGAATGTGAGAGTCAAGTGCAGGTGACTTACAGTAGTGAACTTGTAGCCGTGCTGTATGGTACGGGCTGTAAATTACTTCCTCCAAAGTCCTCCTCACTCGTATCGGACATACAGTACACACACGGCCGCTTTCGACCTTTTGCCGACCGGCGAAGAGAGAAGGATAGAGAGAGAGAGAGAGAGAGGGAGAGGAGAAGCGAGTTTTATTTTCTGCTTCTGCTTCTGCTGGTATTGCTGTCAATCTTGCCCTGCGTCGTTGGGTTCGTTTTCTCTCCTTCCCCCCTCTCCTTCTCAGAGTCTGCCTCTCCTCCTTCAACCTAGCTGCCCCACACGCGTGCCTTCCATTACTTGGTCCCACTATCCCTATCGACGTGCCTTGGCCTGCACATCTGTTTTTCGTGCTTTTCGCCATGCTCCCCAGGCGGTGAGTTCCGACGCCAGTACTTGTAAGTGAGTATCTTCTGTGGACATTGCCATCCTGCCTGCCTGCGTACTGCTTCTGAAACCTTCCCCGCACACAGTCTTCTATACTCATAAGGCCGGTCGACCGAATTCCGAATTGTTGTTTGCTGCCCGGGTATAGTGAATTAGATCTATAGTTGAGGCGAAGGACGGGAAGGAAGAGAATAGTATAGTAGGGGAAAGGAAGGGGGAGCCAGAACGCATTCTAGAGACGGTACCACACGAACGAAAGAAAGCCGCGGAGGGCCAGTACGAGACCAGGGAGCGAGAAGGAGAACGGTCAAGCGAGCTGTATAGGTACCAAACGCTAGTACAAGGAAACGAGTGGAGAGAGGGGGCTAGAAAGAAATTACAAGCCATCTGATTCATTACTATCTGGGCCACTCCCAGCCCTTAACCCCCCAAGCTCCTTGCCCGCATGAAGGTTGTTCAAATACCTTGGAGACGCTGATTTCATTCCTGTCGGCAGGCCCTAAATCAGTTCCTGCAACTTCCTGCGAGCCTAACTACCCTGCGCGCCGTGTAATAATATTCTCGGAATTTATCTGACCCTTGTCAGAAATTGTCCACATGGCCACCCCACCTCAATATAATGATGGACGGAAGTCCCCTGGCGGCCGAAAAGCCCCCCATGCCCTAACTACCACCTTCTTCAGCAAGTCCAAAAAGAGTGGAGAAGCAAAGAGCCCGACCCTACCGTCTCCAGCAATGAGAAGCACCTTTCCCCCAGGAGCCGGCCAAGGCGGGGGGAGCGACGATTTTAGAACGGAGCCTATCTCTATCCCTCAATCCCCTAACGTCGCATCCAACAGGCCGAAGAAGCTTACCCCAAACTCCTTCAACACCCATTACCGAACTATATCGAGATCAATGAACGACCTGGGGAATATCTTTTCTCGAGGGAGGTCCCCACCGAACCGGGAACCTTCTCCACGGAGAGGTGGTAGTGGCCCATTAAACCCGCTACCTGAGGGGAGGAGGAAAGGTGCACCTGATTCTTCGCCCCGGCTCAGACCAATGGAGAGTGGGAGCGTTCCCTCAATTTCTGTTATGCAGCATGGAGAGCACTTCCCTAAAGATCAAATTGTGAAGGAGGGATGGATTAATATGATCGATTCTTTATCACTTAAGAAGGGTCCACTCCGGGAAGCTTGGAAGTTACAGCATGCCGTAATAACTGGTGGACACCTCGCGTTGTACAAGCCTTCATCTAGTCTTCACATCAGAGCCTTTGACTTAAACGCAGTCCCATTAAGTCCTCCTAGACCGCAGAGTGCCCCGGCAACTGCATCTCCTACGTTCAATGTCTCTGCCTTGCGCCACAAGAGTACCTCAAGACACCCAGAGATCGTTGATGATGACCACGGAGGAATTAAAGGAGGAACTGTAGAAGCTTTGTGCCATGAGCTCATGTTTACGGAGAACGATGATTTTGTGCAAGGGGCGACTAGGACATTACCTGGGTGGACGAGTCCGGAGACAGCTTTATCAGTTTTGACAGAGCTCTCAACTTTGAAGGACTTATCCCCCAGGATCGCGCATGTCCTGAGTTTGTTGGTGGATTCTGCCCCTGGGTTGCTCCTGGAGCCTGGTTGCTACAACACTGCTAGACTTTTGATTGAGAAGGGAATCACGCCTCATAGCCCAGGGCTTGCTAGAGATCTTAGGGCGGGAATTGAAGCTAGAGCTGCAAATTTACAAGAAGAGTTGAACTTGCTAAGTAGCTCTAATAAAGGTAAGCCGGCGCCTAGTCCCGTGGTTTTGAGCTTTGCTCACTCTTTGGCAGAACCGTCTAGCCCGCATCCGGATGCCTTTAGTACCCTGTCAACAAGTCTTACCACCGACGAGTTCATGCGGGTTAACCCAGAGATATTCGCTGCCCAGGTCCATTTATTCCATTCCAAGTATCTGAGAGTATGGAATCCCGAGAACGATATCTCCCTCTTACTTGCTTCCCCTCACTTACCACCGCCTGTGCATCGTAACCCCCTGATATTCACAACTTCCAATATGCATTTCCTTGGGGATAGGGTGTTATACCAGATTTTATCTGGAGATTCAGCTTTGTCTGTGGATCGCCGTGCGTCTGTTCTTTCCCAATGGCTGAAGATTGCCAATTTGCTACGGAAGAGGGGCGATATGGCTGGATATATGGCAATAATGATGGCCGTTCTTTCGCCACCTATCCTGCGTTTGAGGGAAACCTGGAGCTTAGTTGAGGGTTCTTTGTTTGAGGATATAGAATATGGCGCAAATCTTATGCGGGTTTTGGAACGAAGGCGGTTGGAGGAGGGCGAGAGTAACTGTGAAGGCTGCATATTAGTTCCTGAGGATGGCAGAGAAGAGATATCCTTCGAGGAAGTTGTGCCGTATTTTGGAGATCTGTGCCATTGCATGGACGAAGCGTACGAAAGCCGAGTCCGCAATGTGGAATATCCTAAATTCGTTGGAGCGACAGACACTATTTCGAGAGCCTTAGAGAATTGGAGAACAGAATGGGCCGACACTAGGCCGCATTACAAGGCGGGGGGGACTAGAGCTTCGAAAGAGGTGGAACAATTGCAGAAGTGCTTGAGTGCTCTCAATTTGAACAACACAAATCCATCCTCTATCAACTCAACGGCATATTTCGATATGTCCCTGGCCTGTGAACCGTCCTCAACCGGGGCCTATCTTTTATCACATTATCACCAACGTCTCCCTTTGAGCACAGGCGCAAATGTGCCGCTTGTATTCACGGATGTACTCCCTAGTTTCTCACTCTTTGCGAGAGATGACGCCCTGGCGATCTCAGGCTCCCTCCATAAAAAGACACCAAGTTCTGGATTGGCATCACCTAGTTATGGCCCTGGGGGACAGCAGACACACCATAATCACCATCACCACCACCATAACCAGCCTGGGCCTTCCCAGTCTAACCAGAACCTGCGCCCACCCACCTCGTCATCTCATCAACCATCACTTAGGAGGACACTCTCTTTCCCACCAGCAAAAGATACCGCTCAAACAACTGGGTATGATGAATTGGATTTTACGACCCGAGAGCGTACGGCGGGCTTGCACGGCGGGGATAATGAGATGCTTCGTGCGATTAGAGACGTTGCCGGTGTAGGGCAGCAGCTCTTTTACTCTAAGGATGGCGAGTTGGTCCTAAAATCAATCACTGACGACGCCAACACTTCCAGGCCTTCGAGCGTGATAGAAACCACATCTAAGAGAGTAAGCGGTGCATCCAGGAGAATATCTGCCCAATTCTACAGTGATACTGCATCTCCCCGTGTGTCTGAACAATTAGACGGCAGTATGCCACCCACGCCTGCTCGTGCAGAATTCGCGCTAGATGACCGCCGCTACCTGCCAGTGGTTCCTAAGGGAGGAACTCTTGAGCGATTGGTAGATATCCTGGTTTTGGGTGTGGAGGACTTCAGCAGACGGATGAATGGGTCGGACCCAGGATCCACCGCTGAGAATGCGCCTCTGCTTCGGATGAACATGGATGTATTTACGATTACTTTCTTTGCTACGTTCCGCAGGTATGTTTGGCCCTATTATCTGCCCGGCGCGACGTATGATCTAGATTGGCACTGATTCGGGTAGCTACTGCTCGCCTATTGTTTTGATTGATTATCTTAAGAAGCGTCTATTAGGTTCCAAATCAGCGGCTACAATTTCAGATAACGAAAGCGATGATGTTGTCTTTCCTGATTGGACGGGCGTCGATCATGTTAGCGACGAGTCTATCGATTGGAATCTCGTGGCCAAAATTCATATGGGGATTCTTGAGGCAATGAACACTTGGATATCAGAGTTCTTTATTGATTTCCACTGCGATCAGTCGCTCGGGGACTCGTTCATGTCTTTTCTGGCTATCGCATCAAAGGAGCTCGCACACTGGAAACATCTGGGACCAGAACATGGGTACCTCCGTAGACAGGCAGATCAGATCAACAGTCTTTGGTATGATATTAGGGGAAAGTTCTCCAACCTCAATTTCTCGCCCTTGCGCTACCCAACTCAACAGATGAGTTCTCCACGTGGGGAACTCCAAATCCCGCCGTTGACTAATATACCAGCTATTGAGGACTTTGTCGACTCATTAGAGGCGAAGGTCCTGGAGTCATTCCGGATGGTAAAGCTTGTTGACTGGATGACGGCGTTTGAGATATTTGAGACGCAGAGCGCCGAGTCTCTTGGTTTTTTTGTGCCCAAGGTCGCACTTCTCTCCCACGACGATGACGAAGTCCTTCAAGATATTTTCTTCGTATTGAGAAATGTAAGACGGGGTAATTCAGCTGCCACTCTACTCGAAACATTGCCGAGACCCTTGCGAGAGCTCTGCAATCTGCGTTCGGACATTACCAGCTGGGTTCTTGCGCAAATTATAGACCCTCAACTGAATGCCGACCGAAGAGCTCACCGTATTGCAACATTTCTCAGATGTCTGACAATATCGCGAAAGCGCATGTCAGGGATGGACCTTTATGAGGACACCAGAGGTGGGGCCCGACAGCAAGTTCCGTCTCTGGTTGCTAGCGCAATCGCAGCAGCACTTATCAGGCCGGAAAGTCGAGTCTTTGGTTATGCATGGATGATGGGAGTGAGGATGACAGCTGGAGCAGTGACCCAAATCGACACCCTTGAACAGGTCATTGTCGAGGAACTTGAGGGAATACGATCCTCAAACCCTCTTACCCCCTGTGTGGGATGGATAATCGAGAGGCTACTTGAGATTGTATGTTACGTGCCAAACATGGTTGTCGAGAACAATCGTTTGATCAATTTTGACAAACGCCGTTATGTCTACAACTTTATTAATAACTTCACACATGTCAGTTCTGAGACGCCAATTGATGAACACCTTTCGATCTGCGCGGACATTTCATTGCCATATTTTCGTCTTCCCGAAATGCGAACTTTAAGGGAATCGGCTGCTAAGGAAAATCATCCTATCAGACAAAGCCGGATCAAGGTGTTCTGGAAGTTACTGCACCAAGAACAAGAGAAGCTTAGGCGTGATGCCAAGCAACGTGATGCGATCGAGAGACAGCAGCGTCAACAGCTCCGTGCAGAACACCGCCGGCAACCCACTGCTCTGAACCTCCAGCCTGCTGATAAGAGGAGCAATAAGAGACTGGGTGTAAATTCTATCTTTAAAGCCGTACGGCCTATCTCAATGGCATTAGGTGGATGGACTCCTCCTCAATCTTCTGCGCGAACGGTCGCTCCTACGGACTTGCCTGCGTTGAAAGCTATTGAACATGGGAAAAAGCCGTCAACTACTATTGACTTGGCCAGCGTGGCTTCAGTTTCTTGTCCCAAGACAACTCGTGATAGGCACATCTGGAAGGTTCGCACAGATCATGGGATTTCGTATCTCTTCCAGGCCCTGTCTGAGAAAGACTTGGAAGGATGGCTTCGGACAATCGCGAGCATCCGCGGTATCAATACCACTGATGCTACGGAGTCCATCGATGGCCTTACTGTTATCTCCCAGAATCGTGTGCCTCAGCCTGTGTTTGGCGTGTCCTTGGACGACTTATGTAGGAGGGACCATGTAAAGGTGCCTGCTGTGATTGAGGCTCTGCTCTCCGAAATTGAAACTCGAGGTTAGTTTTTGACAAACCACTCACTGTGTGGTGTGAGAACTAATGGGGGTGTCACCAGGTATCGGCGAGGTTGGCATCTACCGTGTACCTGGATCCCTTTCAAGCATTAATGCACTGAAAAATGCTCTCGATTCAGGGGAAGAGGTAAGAATGGATGATGATAGGTGGTACGATATCAACGCCATCGCGGGTACATTTAAGCTTCTCATGCGCGAGCTCCCGGATAAGGCTCTTGGCGATGAAGCGTTGTACGAACTTAGGAACATAACGTGTAGGTCCCCATTGTTGAACTTTAAATTTGACAAAAGCGCTCATATGAAATAGCTGACGTTACGGATGATGATCAACGGGCGCTTGCTTATCGAGAGGTTATGCTTCGATTGCCCGTTAATAACTATAACTTTCTCCGGCGTGTTTACACACACTTTGCAAGGTATGCTCCCATCAAAATGAGTAAGTGATATGCACTAACAACTTTGTAGAATTGCAAGCAATGCAGCCATCAACAAAATGCATGCAGTCAATCTTGCCATTGTGTTTGGCATGGGGCTTTCTCCCGGCTCTCCAAATATGCCACTCGGCGTATCTCCGGACTTGGGCCTTTATCAAACCATGGTCAAAGTCTGGATCACCCATGCCGAATTGGTTTTCCCGGAAGTCGAGGACTGTGAAGACCGAGAATCAGCGCCAGTTAGTAAGGCCGAGTCGGCCGAGATCCAGTCGTCCGAGCCCTCATCCCCGGCCATAGAGTACTCATCGCCCCGTATGAGCCTCGACGATAGTCGCCCTCGTCTTTATGTTGAGTCCGATAAGGGTTCCGTATAAGCTCCTAATAGTGAATTTAGTTGGTCGTTACAACGAATTTGCAATGATTAGTTTGTGGGACAGAGGGAGGGGCAAACCAGATTTCCTTTTGTTTCAAAAAGTTTGGGGAGGGTATTTTGTTTCGCTATTTCTCATTCATTAGAATGTACTCGTTTCTCTACTCTTTTGCTCGTTACCATTGATCGTTACTTACCACCAAAAGGAAAGGGAGAGCCATTGGCGCATAGGGATGGGTTATTATGCTGGTATTTGCGCTGGCAATTGCATGCAAGGCTTATTCCCGGGCGGTTGCTCGTTCTCATTTGCTTCTATTGTCAAGGTGGCTCAGTTCTTTGTGGCCGGGTATTACAGTTTTTAGTGCAGCACGTTAGACAAAGCTATGATAATGGTAAGGTATAGTACTTGTACTTGTAATTGGTTGAACAGCCCTCGTGATCCTTATTCTTATTTTTATTTTCGTTGTTTTCCTTTTGATTGTATGCGTACATATCATTCCAGAGTTGCACACCGTAAGGTAGCTTGTGCTACATGTACTTGTAATTTACGTGTAAAGGTGAGAAACTCTGATATCGCAAGAAGTGTAAGCTGAACAACCAGGAGCAGCAGCACAAAACTATGGAAGTCGGTGTAGAATGAATCTATGAAAAGTTGAGGGAAGCAAGGGGTAAAGGGGCGGAGGAGGCGCTGTCGTCCCTCCTATCCAGATTTTTCTAAGAAAAAAAAAAGTTGTGTGCGCTGCAGTCCCATTGCCCCATCCAGAAGTCCAGTGTCTCTTTTCCTTTGCCTTCCCGCCAAACAACCCGAAAATAAAGAACCATAGAAAAACCTAACTTAAAGATCAACCGGTTCAACCCCTTTCCTTTTCCCACCTCGCTTCTCCCAACAACCACAGCTCTCCCCTTCAACACGGCCTTCCTCTCACCACGAATCAGCTTTCTTCAGTTAACACTTCGGTTTATTCACTGCCAACACCGCCAACAGCCAACACCCCCAACTGCGTCGCGATGCCGAAGGAACATAAACGTGAGCCTCATAGTACATGATTATCTTTCTCGGGGGCTTCTTTTAAATTCGCTAACAGCTAATTTCAGCAAAATCGCCCGTCGTGGGCCCCACTCCACCTCTTCCGGCCTCAGTTGAGGAGTCCTATCGTCAAAAGTGCATCGACTTGAAGAAGCGTATCAATGAGATAGAATCTTCTAATGACGTTCTTGTCGTGCGCGTCCAGAGGGCTAAGCGTGGAATTCAGCGTATGAGACTGGAGCGGGCCTTCCTGCTCCAGCAGTTGGAGCAACGCACTGATCCTAAGGTTGATGATTCTGAAGGGAGCCCAAGTCCTCCTCCTACCGTAAGCTCTCTTTCGCCCTCTTTTTCTTTCTTTCTCATTTCTATACCCTACAAAATCTACGGGCCGGAGACAACCAGCTTCTCCGAGCAGTCGCTAATTAGCTTTGGTGAAAAATGCTTAGCCCAAGGACAAGCCTCTCCGCATTAAGCGTGCGCGCAAGGACCCTCCTCCTATGGATTCCCCTATGCGCCAGGCATCGCCTTCTCCCTCGAGGGATGGTCAGGATTACACTTTCGTTTCTACTGCGTTCAACTCAGCTCCCACTGATAACGCCAACTCTCCTGGTCCCAATCAGCCCAGCATCCCGGCCACCATGCCCCCCAAGACTGGAAAGGGCTCTCGGAGCAAGGGTGGACCTAAGAGGCCTCCTAACGCTTACATGATGTATGTCTACACTAGCTAGCAGACACCCTCAACAGACTTTGAAAAGCACTTGCTGACATGATGTAAGTTTCTGCGAAAAGGAACGGGACGCAGTAAGAGAGCGTGAGTCTAAGAAGGACGGTTTCGACATGCACAAGGCCTTGGCTCAGGCTTGGAGGGATCTCAAAGCTGAAGGCCAAAAACCATATTTCAACGAATACGAAAAAAACAGAGAAAAGTACCTAGAAAAAGTTAACGACCTAAAAACCGATGCTGACAAGAGCTCCATTGGCGGGAACGGAGGCTCCTGGAAGAGAGGGAGGAGAGCTGTTTCTGCTGCATCTTCTGTGGTTGCGGCCTCTTTCGAGGCACCGTTAAGCCCTGCACCCGGTAGCACCAATGATGAAGAGCAGGAAGACGCTGCAGTCCAGTCGCAAGGTGATGGAAGCGGAGGCGGATTCACAGCTGTAAACAGGTAATCAATCCTTGGGATTGACAGTTGTGTATGATGGCGTCGGGTCTGTTTCCAGCGAAAATTGCATCTGCATAAGCTCCTCTTGTACGCTTAATTATTCCTCTTTGCGCTTTCTTTTTGTTCGGTTACTTTCATCTGGCTCTTTCTTCAAATTTCTAGGTCAGCCCATCATAACGCTCAGGAGGCATTTCTGTCGGCAAACTTTTGTACAATAAATTAAATTTTTTACTAAAAACTTATTGGCTATGGTTCTATAGATTTATAGTGGGGACTTTGCTAGGCACGTGATCCGAGTGAGTTTGAGTGAGCTCATTTGTGAAAGTGACGTGGGAGCGATACTTCCTGAAGTACTAACAGATTTTTCAAGTATCCGGACACCTTGGCACTAATTTGTATGTGTCTTGGCGCCAAGGTGTCCGGATACTTAAAAAATTGGTTAGCACGGTATGACCTTCGGATGGAGGCAACGACTTGGCGCCAAGAGAGCTTTAGTATCCGGTATAGCCAACATAGTCTATAGCCACCAGGAGCCCTTGTTGCTAAGAAGGAAACTCTCAGATACGGTATGACCATCTGGCTTGGCGCCAAGAGTCTTTCTCCACGTCCTGACTTTTTTTTTTAAGGAATTGGCGAGCACGGCAGGTCGACCGGGTAACATAAAGAGAGTGAATTGCATTTCTCTCCAGTGTCCGTGGATAGCGATCCTTCTCCTCTAACTAACTCCTTTCTTAACTTCCACGCCTATGGAAGTCCCGATTTCTCCCTTATAGCTCTTAGTACTTGTAAATCTATTATTTAACACATCTCCCTCATGGCTACCACGTCAATACCAACGCCCACACCTTCAACTCGACCAGTTCCGGTAGTCGCATCTAGTGCTTCAGCGTCCAGCGCAACCATGTCGACCATAACACCACCACCACCACCACTACCTCCCAGCCGGGCCCCCGACCCAGCGCAATCAACTCCCATAAACCTTCCCAAAGGCCGCCGCCGCTCTTCATCAATCCATGTTCAGCAACCCCCTTACCAACAACCACACCACACAGCAAAGATCGGTCCTCAACGTACCTCCAAGGTCTCTCAAAAACTCAAGATCCTCCCCTCGCCAGCGGACCAGGACGAGGAATCCGGCCGCGATGTCTATTCCCAGGTCACCCGCATCAAGGACACAACTGCCCGTCGGGATGCGGAGCGCCTAGGAAAAGCCGAGAGAGCGCACTTGCCCAGGGTTACGGCCTATGCTACGGCGAACGCTTACAAAATGGAGAACATGGTGAGGTTTCTCAAGTCTCGGCAGGCAAGTCGTGGGACTGCACCGAAGCAATTTGATGAATGCATTTACACTCCATTTTCCTACACTTATGAGGCGAGGCAGCGGGAGCAACAACAGCAGGGGCAGGGGCAGGGACACGGGCAGAGTGAGGACTTAATCGATCTGGGGGGCTCAGTGGGGCCTTTGGAGGTTGTTGTTGAGAATCATGGCGATGGGGCAGGTACTGGTGCTGGTGGAGACGGGAACGAAGTGGGAATGGACGAGCAGGACGACAGGTCGTTATTCAATTTTGTGATGGCGCAGACCCGCTCGGTCGAGGGCTCGGAGGTGTTCCTGTTCCAGTACGGCGTCGTCGTGATATGGGGAATGAGCATGAAGGATGAGAAACGCTTTCTGAAGGACATCGCGAAATTTGAGAGCGAGAAGTTGGGCGAGGACGATGTCCAGGTTGAGAATTTCAATTACTATGTTACCAGCTCGTATCAGCCCCGGATCTATAATGACTTTATCACTCTGAAGGATGGCGGGAATTACATGATCAAGCTAAGTATCAGTCATGCTATCGCTCAATCTGTGAAGGTATAAAGAAATACCCTTTCCTGTGCATGCATTCAAACGAGGGATATTAAACTTTGCTAACTTGCACGCGAAATGACGATAACGATAGATATCCCTCTTCGAAGACCTAGTCGACTACACAATAGAAGACACGAAATCAATTCCCCAAGACGTCGCCACGACCGGAAAAGTCAATATGAGTCGTCGGGATATAATGAAGCATATAGGCGAACTATTCATCCTCAGAATCAACATAAACCTCCAAGGAAGTGTCCTGGACTCACCGGAGTTGATGTGGGCTGTACGTCCCTTCCCCTTTCCCCCCTTCCCACACATATATCGTCCATTCGCTCCTAGGCCGACACTGGGAGGAATCGAAAAAGGCTAACAGACAAACCAGGAGCCCCAGCTAGACCCCGTCTACCAAGCTGCACGCTCATACCTAGAAATCAACCAGCGCGTCTCATTACTAAACCAGCGACTGGATGTCATCGGAGACTTGGTATCTTAAACCCCGCCCGCTTCCCTCCCCCAATTTCATGCTAACTTTAACTTTTTAATAAAGTTGCAAATGCTCAAAGAGCAAATGTCGCACTCGCAGGGGGAGCACCTGGAGTGGATTGTCATCGTGCTTATCGCTGCGGAGATTCTGGTCGCCGTGATTAACGTAGTTGTTGATCTCCTAGCTGGGTCGGATTGACCTTCATTGTAGACGTCAGCGGTTAAGTTAATTTAAACCTTTTAGAATGGTCGGCGAGGTTTAATATTAGATTAATTTAGCAGTTTCTGCTTCGTTGTATTATAATTCTGCCTAGGCGAAAAGCTTCCATCTCGCCCATGAGATATTGGCGGGTTCGCATTTATATATTATAATACTTTTCCCGCCTCCTTTTTCCTCCCCCCTTTTTCTTCTGTTTGCCCGGTTGGGCGTGCGGGCACTGTAATCACATAACTTCTTAGAGACCCCTTACTTCACAGTATTATCCTATACTATAATAACTCCCACGATAGGCGCCTCCGATCCCCCCTCATCCCCCCTTCTCCCCTTCTCTCTGCTCTTTCCTCTCAGAATTCAAGGGACTTCGGACAAACTAATTCACATAACCTAATCTGCACGGGGAGGGGGGAGGTCGTTAAGAATTAGAAAAAGCCAATCCAGATTTCTCCGCCAAACTACAACTAGCTTTTAACGACCCTTGGGAGACACAATCCGGCAGCAGGTGGCAGCAACTGGGAGTAACTATTATATACTGTATAACACCACCAAGTATTTATATACAGCACATGATATCCGGACAGGAGAACAACAGGATATTATATATTATAACGAGCACTGGTAAAAACGGTATAAAATTAGAACCGGAAACACTGTTTTATAATATACAAATGCTGTCTACCGGTATCCTTGGAGTTGGAGCATGCTAAGCCTGCCAGCCCATTCCTGAAGAATTTGAGCCGTATAAGTTGTAATGCGTGGGAATATTTTTGTTATAATAGGCCCGGGAGTTGACTATGATACGGTATGATAAGTCATTGACCACTGGAAAGAACTGAAAGGGAAAGAAAAAGAAGAAAAACCCTCTTTTACCGTAAATCTTTTCTTCCTCCGGTTATGGGCTTAATTGGGCTGTAGGATACTGCTAAACTTATCAAAGAGCAAGCCATCAAACAAAACTGGGGGATTTTTTCTTTCAATTCTCTAACACTGTACTGATGCAATACTGTACTAATAATATGATAGGTATTTATTTATTTCCTTCTTTCTACATAACATCATCACTCGACCGAATGATCATCACACCGCTGCACTTTCCAGTTTCCGAAATCTTCAATGACCTCTTCGAGTACCGTACTGTGCAAGATCGTTAACTGGCGTCGTTACCACTGGGCTATATACTTTATGCAGTACGGTATGCACGGCGCTCCACTGTCCTCGCGAATCTCAAAAGGCAGTCCATACACTGACGGATACAGTACCTGTCAAGGATCTATTCCTTGGTGTGGGGTCTCGTGAAATCCACTTAACTTATCTCCGTCAGTCCCTGTTAATCTCCGGATTCAGAGACAAAAAAGAGGGCTCCTGTGGGAGGGAGATTAACGTTTTCCGGCGCACTATGAGATCAGCCCCCTCAGGGCGTTGTTGTTAGATCTGATTGCCAGCAGCTAGTGCTTACGATTCTGTTAGCTCGTCAACAAGCTAAACCTATCCGGGGCTGATGGGCTAGTTTTCCGCCGATACGGTAATCTGACAGTAGATTTCGCGAGATTTTACTGTACTCGGGTATGGTCATAAAGGGCGGAAAAAAAGATCAGCAAGATCCAGTGGGCGAGTGAGAAAATAGGTTGCAGCAGCGGAAAAATTCTTGCCTTGGCAGATACCTCAAATCTAGACTGAAGGAAAAAGTATCTTAGTATGATGCTTGACCATTTAGACAACATTTAGATGATAATGAAATTGCGAGTATGCAGTTGAACCTATTCGTTTATACAAGCCTTTTGGAGGAACTATTCCAAAAGCCCAGATTCCTTTCCCTCGGTCTCAATTTGGCCTGATACTATCAGATTCTTAGCAAATCCCATAGATATGATACAGGAGTTGCCACATTACAATTGCTCCAGGTTAATGGCATCCTATAACACCCCTATCTTTTCCACTTCCCCCTGACCGATCAGCATAGATCAGCGCTTCTATCCTTGTTTCGCCACCGAAAGTTTTCCGGCCTTTATGACCATACCCGAGTACCGGTACTCGAGGATACCGGCAGTCCCTACGCTGCCCCACACAGACCATCAATTGCGCAATACCCCCCCCCCCGCCTTATGCTGTAAGCGGCACCGTAATTCCCTGCAAGAGTGGAATTTAGTCTCACCAAGACTTTTGTCTCATGACTGCACGAGTATCTCCGGTTCTTTTACCGGCCTGCAGCCTACTTCCTGTTACAACCAAGGCGGCGGGTGGGGGCTTCGCGGTCGGTGGCGATCTGGGGATCACACCTTTCCCCAATGGATACTCTCTGGTTGAGGGAGGGTAATGTCATGGATATCACTCGGCGGTGGGGCTCAATACGAGCACAAGCATGGCATTGTACATTAGGAGGCCGGGCATTGGCAGACATTCAACCGCTGTTCTTCTAAAGACTATTTTATAATGTGTTGGGGGTGGGCACTCTATGGTGGGTATGTATGTGTGTATGGATGTATGTATGAGAGCGCGTAAGCTGAAGAAATAGGCGGGCAGTAATCTGTCTCCAGTTCTAAAGCTTGGAAATAGGAGCTGGAACAACAAGCCTACTGATCCGATCAATCGAGACCTCGGCCTCCTTTTCTATCCTTTGCAGGAGATCCTTACACGTCGGAATGTCCTTAATAATTCCCATGACGGGGCCAGCAGTCCAGACCTGTTAATTTACCCCACATCAGCACCTGATGCTAGAATAAGAGCTAAGAACGGACGAATTAGGGAGAAAAAACGAAAACATACCCCCTCGTCAATATCACCAGTGATGAACACGTTTCTTCCACGCTTCCCACTAACATATGGCGCAATCTCCTCAAATTTCCCCGTAACACTCTGCTCCTCAATCTTCTTCGCCTCAATCGCAACCTTGTTCTTGAACAGCCGGCTAGTATTTCTCCACTTCCTGAGCAGTAACTCCGTATCATCCTCCGTAGCTGCGACAATAGCCTTCTTGACGTTCTCGTGAATTGGGGCTTCAGCAGTGCACATGAACCTGGTTCCCATATTGATTCCACAAGCGCCAAGGGCTAGCGCACCAGCCAGTCCTTCCCCATCACCGAATCCTCCGGATGCAATGAATGGCGTGGTCAGTGACTGGGCTGCGCGTCGGAGGAGGACAAAGTTCGTGATATCGTGCTCGCCAACGTGACCAGCGCACTCGAAACCGTCGATGGACAAGAAGTCCACGCCGAGCTTCTGCGCGGACAGCGCGTGTCGGATGGTAGTGCACTTGTGCAGGATTATTGTGTTTGCTGCTTTGAACTTCTTGATTATGGGACCGGGGGAGTTACCCGCGGTTTCAACTGCTTTATGAGTTTTTATTTGAGACAGCGGCATGGCGTTGGGGGGATGTCGCACCAATCTTGATACCTTCGTCGATCACAACCTGCGCGTAGGCGTCGTAATCCGGAGGCACAATAGCCGGTAGGAGCGTGATGTTAACGGCGAAAGGCTTCGATGTCATCTTTTTGCAGCGCTGGATCTCTTTACGGAGATCTGCCGGAGTGGGCTGGGTTAGGGCCGTGATCTAAGCCGGTCTGATCAGCACGTTACTCTTCAGGAGGACGAGCGGCCAGTCAAGGTAGGGGAGATCAGTAAACGTACTATTCCGAGACCCCCGGCGTTGGAAACTGCAGAGGCAAGCTCGGCGTCTGGACTCTGATCAGAAGGCACTCTGGAAGGGAGATGCACCTCCATAGTACGAAGTATGGGTGTACTTACATCCAACCCATTGCATTCCACCCTGAACAATGGGGACTATAAGAGGAAAGTTAGACTAGATTCTGAGAGGTTGTGAACGGAGAGATGAATGGGGGAAGGGGGCTTACTGGCAATGCCTAAAGCTTCAGTAAGGCTTGTTCGGAATGGCATAACTACGGGCTGATCTGTGGGGAAAATGTTATGATATGTGAATGGCTGTCTATGGTAGAGAGGGTGAAGTTTGGCGAGAAAGTAAGGGAAAGAATGGCGGGTTTTGCTAGTGAGTGGTGGTATAGTAGCTATCACGAGCCCGGAGTAACAAAAAAAGAATCTGGGGGGTATCGCCAGCCGCTGGGAACCTCGGCACGATACTTGTACAAGTAGCAACAAATACCGGTAACTTGTGATACGGGTATTAGTCTACTGGCCTTCTGGTACGGTACTTGTACTGCACGAAACTTGGCAAGGAACCCTGCATATAACCTAGTGAGGATGGACTGGAACATAAGATTGGTGCGAAATACTTATCCCACTGAACTCGAGTACCGGTACTTGAGTACTACGGTAGTATCATACCGTGGATAGAATACAACCGGGCTTAGTCAGGGCCGGAATCAGTTGCTGTGAGTGGTGGACTTCATACCTTTGCAATGACTCTACCGGGTATCAAGGGCAGGTCTGGTTGGCCGGGTTGCCTCTCAGCCACTCAAAGGACGGTATTCCCACCAGCCACTTGGCAAGAGTTCGAACAGACTTTTGATCGACAGACTTTTCTCTCACCAAAAATGAGCGTAAATTTAGATTGGCCTTTCAGCCGCAGAAAAAACATAGTAATTTCAACCAATGAGCCACACTTCGATAGACTTTTTTTTTTTTGTAAACTTTTCGGCATTGTATTAGCTGGCTACTTCTACACTAAACAAAT
The DNA here is from genome assembly GCA_003070745.1 of Tuber borchii. NCBI lineage: Eukaryota > Fungi > Ascomycota > Pezizomycetes > Pezizales > Tuberaceae > Tuber > Tuber borchii. Next base: position 68,757 of record NESQ01000298.1, on the reverse strand, counting down.
ACTCTATGGGCTTTCTGTAGTGCTGTAACTGTCTGCCCTTATGCCATGTTCCCAGCCTCAACACTATTCCTTAGTCCAAAGAAAAATCATCTAAAAACCCAACACTAGGATCCATCCTCAACTGGTACGTCCTTCTTAAAAACTAATAGCTGGAACCTAGTTAATAAGAAAAACCCCATACTTCCCTAACCAACCTGTCTCAGGAAAACATCACCTGGTCTGGTCCTTAATATCCCAGATATGTAATTATAAATGAAAATGAAAAAAAATAACACTTGAAGCCTTCCCAAAGTCAAATGGATCTTATTCCCAGCTTGTATGCTGTTCATTCTTAACTGGGGGTTCTCCTTCGGTACGGTGGTCTATTATCCTAGTTGGCTTCCGAGCGCTCCTTTTAATAAATGGTCGTCCTTTCCGTCAATAGGACATCATTGGCTGGTCCTTCCTCTACCTTCTCCTTTTCAACTTCTCATTCCAAGTCACACTCCCAAACCCTTTTCACAAGGCACCAGGACCATGAGTTGGGCCATTTGCAATAGATGACCCCACCCGTCTCTGACCCTCATATCTACCCCTACTTATATAACTCGGGCTCCCATAACTATAACCTCTACCTCTCCCTCTATCTCTAGTGTAATATTCCTTGTTCGAGCGGTAAGGTTCAATAGGTGACGATCAATCCATATAGTAGAGGAGAACATTCTTAGGCCGTTCTTATGTTGTAGATCTTCATACAATGCTGCTCTAATACTATGTCGATCATGAAGAAGGGATATAAAGAGATATTATTCAAAATAGTAGGTAAGAAAGTACTTAGATGACTGCGTAAGGAGCTATCTACAGAACCTTTTTTTTTTAATTTTTTATCTCTTTATTATATTTGTTTGCTAAGCCAGCAGCTAACTAGGTACAAGGTCCTCCTAGCCATAGGACGCTAATATGGACCAAAAACCTTGAAATATAGTCTATCCTGCATCCCTTCCGCTAAAACCCTCTGACCCTGCCCGACTAATCTAACTACTTTGACATGATGGTAGAAAGTAAAAGCCTGGTACTATGGGTAAAAACTACAGAAGAAACAACAGGCCTAAATACAACGAACCAATAAGCCTCCACAGATGTCAACTCCAAGGAAAAGCCCCAAACCTACAGTGAGAAACCGATAAACTGAATAAAGAAAAGTCAAGCCCGTCTAGAAATCTCAACTCTATTGATAAAAGGATGGATGTACCAACCCACACGAGCACAACATAAGAGAAATAGTGTCTGAGACATATAGCTTGGTAGCGAGAGTCGAGACAGGGACTAGAGGGAGATCCATATAACTCAGCGCGGCCAGCGCGGCAGAGACGTGTAGTGTAAGGAGTGAGACCTGATAGCCATTGGAACCTGGACCAGGAGAGGTGTATGACCCCATCACCTGAGTGGCAAAGCCAGAGGCGGAAGGCTGAAGTCCCCTAAAAATAAGACAGTTTCCCTAACATGTACGCGGCCATGCCAGTTCTCAAGTCAAGACCATCATCAGAGTACAGAGTCAGGAGAGGAGAGCAGTAGGGTGCCAGCCAAAGATCGTAGTGTAGCTGTAACTGAGCAATGGGACGAGACCGACATAGGAGAGAGGAGGGGTAAACTCAACACTGAGAAGTATGAAGCAAAGAAATACCAATGAATTACAATTTTTCGACAATGCGACCGTACCGACCGTAGTGCTCAGGAGATACTACGATACTAGAGAGCAGGGCCACTGGAGCCACTACTTTACGGATAACTCAAAGCTGCGCTATGCTTAAGATGAGAAGAATGGGTTGCCGACCCATCAGCAAATTTATCTGGTTTGCATCCTGTACTTCCTAACCGCATCCTGACACTTGCTGAGCTTCCTGTAATACAGCTTTGCATCCTGAGAAACAAAATTCATCTAATCCAAAAACACATTATTTAACAAGATTTATTATATAGTTAACAGTATATATCCAAAATTTGATGCCATGAAGTAGCCAGATAATTGACTAATCAAGATATATAAATTTCCATGCTGAAAATAACCACTTGACTTTAGATCCCAGTATGTACTCGAAATAGTAAAGCTATCATATTGCGGTTAAGTACAATCTACTCGAAATCAGTTATTTATGATCTGAGTATGTAAATATCTGATATTTATATTTTATCTAAATTGTGGCTTGCTAAATTAAGCTACGGACTTTCCATTTAAAACACCTAGAAAAAAACTACACTGCACAATTTTTAAATTTTTTATTTTCCCAATTTAATCAATTTTCATTTTTCAGGAAGCACAGGATGCAGCCAGGATGCAGCCAGGAACATCAGCAAAAAAAAGAAGTCTGTCTTTTGTGGTCCACGGTGAGCCATGTCGTTGAGTTTTACGTTTTGGCTAATCGCGAGTGACCCCAGTTAATCATGATGCTTCCGATTGTGTCCCCTAATGATGAGATACAAATCTTAATTTTAGCAAAATATGAGTTATTTTTATCAATATCTCATAGACATTTTACAATACAAGGTTGTATGTTATGAACTCAAATTTCTCAACTTCGGTATGTAAAAGGTCTGTGAGTTCTTAATAAAAATTGCTCATATTTTGCAGAAAACAGAATTAATATCATCTTCTTTAGTCAAACTAATGGGATTTTTAATATTGGGATCATAGGACTCACGATGTGCCAAAACGTAAAACTCAATGACATGAGGCACAAGGGGCAGGCTGTTATTTTGCTGATGAAGCTCAGGATGTGAACCAGACATTTTTCCAGATGCCGTGGAAATGTTAAGCGAGAGCAACAAAACAAGTGCGGAGAGAGAGGGGGAAGAACATGAAACCCTGTAAACAAAGGCATCCAAATACTTAAGCCATGAAAAGGGAATCAGAGGGAAGAAAGAGATGGCGGGAACATTACCGCTCTAGGCAATAGAGGCCATCAGAAGAGGGGAGAGGGATACCAAACCCACGATGATTTCTCTGGTGTTGAGATTTCAATCACTAGAGGTGTAGAGGAGATGGTTCGTGGTTATTTTACAGGACCCAAGCCTCACCTTTTATATTGGCGCCTCCCTACATACCTATTCCTAGTGACTCATAACTATGAGTCACGCACCCTTATGACTCAAAGTAAGTCATAGTGTGAAATCCATCAGCTGACTCCTATGAGTCAACTGCGGGATATACCAAACCAATTATCGCGCTCATAACTAGTCATGTACTGAAGAGGGGTCACATGCATGAAACCCATGACTCATAACTATGAGTCATGTATGAAATACATATCAAGTGACCAACAAGTGTAGTCATGGACACAACAAAAATATATAATAATAATAACTAAAGCTCGCAAGTGCGAGTCATGTGAAGGAAATACAAACATGCTATTCATAACTATGAATAGCATAAAACCAATTCCTTCACTAGTTACTGTTTGTAATATTAGCTCCCTCTCCCACTAGCATTGGTCCCACGATGCTCCAACTTCCTTCTCTTAACTCTCCTGCCTTACTCCCATGAGGCAACAACCTTCGCAGGCTTCGTAGTCTCGTCTCCAGTGGTAGTGTCGTCCATGTCAATTGCCTGACCTTCGACCATAATGCCGATAAACTCGGCAAACTCTTTGTCCTCCTGGATCGCTTTGGCCAAATTGGCCACATCCTCCGCGACTCATCATACTTGGGTTTGAAGCCTCAGCTTCTGAGATACTGTTATGGGGGTAGCATAATGGAAGAGTGTTATTACGCTATGGCCCTAATCGCTAAATAAGTGTGGGGAGAGTATTGTCTAGGGAGACGAATGCTTCAGATAAAAGTAAGAGTGCGATAAGAATTTAAAGTAGTAACGTGTATATATTGTTAAGGTCTCTTCTCCGTTGCTTGTTATCTGTATAAGCTGCGAAGAGACCTTGATATTTATATTCCGCGTCTGAGTATTTGCGGGCTACATAGCCGTCTCATATAACTAAGTATCTCTTACTCTTTTCACCGACTTCAGTAGAAGTGCGAACCCAGTCTGACCTTGAGAACCTCTGCACCCATACGTGACTTATAGACACGTGAGAACTTTTATTCTACGATAGTGTGAACACCTCTCGTAGTGTTCCTACGATCTTTCATCCGAAGCGAATCAAGTTACGAATAATCACCCACGTTTGTTAACGCAGAGAGACTACCCGCTGAACCGAAGATGGCCAGTCTTCTTTTGTTAGCTCCATCAGAAATCAGACTACATATGCATCTTATGATTTCGTCTACTGGCATTCTATGATGCTTGACTATAAATTGAACCAATGGTTACATTTATAGTTATCGGTCTTGTGCTAACAGGTCCTTTAGGGGTTCCCCGACCCCCTTCCCGGGTCTAGACTATGCTTCTAGTGCTGGGCGACTATCCAGACTGAAGCATCTAACTGTTACGCAGTTTTGTCCCATTACTTCACGACCACTCTTCGATCTAATATCTTTGAGGGGCTGTACCTTTATGAGACGTAGTCCAATTCGGATGCTTCTACTTGTATAAGGTAGAGGAAGAAACCCTTTCATATATCCTGTGAACAGGAACCAGTCGGACGGAGGGCCGCAACGTATTCGGTGTTGCAAGATGGGTCATCTTGACCGTGGGTTTTGGTGAGAGGACACAACTCCCGTGGCGACCAGTGTTGACCTAGCGGCCCAAAGTCGAGGCCGGAAGGGCGTGAGTTGTATTTTTCCAAAGGAGATCTTTGCGCCAGATAGGGTAACTTGTCCCTAGAATGTTCTATGGAGCTCTGTGCCTAACACGACCTCCCCTCTCCTAAGTTCTGTCACTGATACTTTCTTTGTTTCTAACTACTAAAGTACAATCCTTTTCGAATTCAGTAAGGTAGGGGTAAAAACCACAAGCGTTTGCTTGTCCACCCGTGGAAAACCTTTCACGTACTATTCGACTCCTTCTATGCCTGGCATGTCCGGGTTTTCCGTATGAAACTTATCTACCTCTTCTCTGGCGTTTGCCAACCCCTCCAGTGGCTACCAGGTATTTTCATCTTCGGCACAACCTTTCCACTTTACGAAATATCAAAGCTCTTTAAACGTCTTATTCCTGCCCCGAACCTTTTGTGTATACGATATGATCTCGCTTTTCACAATTCTTTCAACTTCCTACTAGAGGTCTTCTTTGATATCTTCAGGCTCGAGCGGTCATTGCCCTTGGTTCGGTCAGTCAGAGATGTGATATGGCTAAAGCAATGAGACGTGAAACACTGGGTGGATTTTCCAGCGAGGTGAGATTTCCAATTTGTATGCTCTATTCCCTCTTTTTTCTAATACTTTAAAAGTGCCATATAGCTTTGGACTTAGCTTCTTCGATGGGCGTTTGATTATGATATTCTTTGCATTTAGCATTACCAAATCTCCAATATCGATGTCTGGCTGTGGAGTCAGTTTTCGATTGTAGTATTTTTTCATCGCTTCGCGGGTCTCATTCAATGTTTGTCTGGCTTGGTCATGTATTGTCTGCATCCAGAGCTTATACATTGTCGTACCTGGATTTTGAGCTTCTCTTTCTTTCATTTACTCTGGCTGTGGATGGAAACCATAGTTGGCGAAGAAGGGCGTGATTTTGTGTGCTGCTGCCTTGGAGTTATTGTAGGTGTGTTCGGCTAACATTAAGAGCTGGTACCAATTGTCCTGGTCGTAATTGAAGTAGTTTCGCAAATATCCCTCCAGGACTTGATTGGAAGGATATTCGGTCTGGCTGTCCATTTGTGGGTGATAAGCCGTCGATATTCGCCTTTTGATTTCTAGTATCTTGCACAGTGATTTCCAGAATTCGCCTGAGAATTTTGCATCCTTATTCCAAATGATTTCGGTAGGGAGCCCATGAAGTTTCCAAACTTCTCGAAGGAAGGTATCCACTCTGTCCTTCACGGTTGCGTCTGTCTTTAAGCCAATAAAATGTGCCATCTTGGTGAAGCAGTCTACTACTACCATAATCTGTATATATCTTTGGGATTCCGGGAGTGGGGTAATAAAATTGGTTGAGATTGAAGTCCATGCGGTATAGGGAACTTCTAGGGGTTGGAGTAACCCATACTTTGCGTGTCTTGGGGATTTATTGTATTGACAATGGTCACATGATCTGACATAGTCGTTGACCCAGTCTGTCAGTTTTTCCCAATAGAAATCCCGTGTGATAATCTCGATCGTCTTTTCTTGCCCGAAATGTCCTGCCACTTTGGAATCGTGACTTCCCTGTCCAATCTCGGTCAGGATATTCTCGTCCGAGAGGATGAATAGTCTTCCTTTATAGTAGAGTAGTCCGTCTTCCACATCCCAATGTTTTGGCATGCCTTTATCTTTTTCTTTTAAGCGGCTTAACTCTTCTTTCCTTCTCGTCCAATTCTCGTCTTGTTTTCCTGCCAGTCTGATTTGGTTTAGGAACTCGTCATTCATCGTCCGGAGTCGTATCGCTGTAACTATTTCGGTTGATAACATCGTCCTTTCTTGAGTCAGGCGGAGATGAGAATCAATATCTTCTTCGTCAAAGTATTCATTTTCCTGGCGGTTAGCATGCAGCATGCTTACCATGATTACGGTTTCCTTTCCTTTGACGAGTCTTTTGATGGAGAAATCAGTCGATCAGAATTCCTGGTTGCCATGCTCTGTGTCGTCTAGCCGGTCAACTTCAATGGCCTCGCTTGTCTCAATTCTTTTGAAGATGAGCTAAGCTATGCAATCACCTCTTTTGAACAGGCAGTCTATATCTGCGGGGTTCCAGAGGATTATTTTGACATCCTCTGTGTAATCAGCATCAATGACTCCTCCTCTTACCGCGATCCCATTTTTGCTAGCCATTCCACTTCTTGCCGCTAGCCTTCATCAGCAAAAATTTAACATGCGTCTGACGCGCGGGCGCTGCGTCCTGACGTATCACTCGTCAATTTTTTCGTCCCCTGCGTCCCGTGCGTCCTGACGTGAGTTTTAACGCCCGTTGCGTCTGAAAGCTGGGTTTCACTCCACTGGCGTCCTGGCGCCTCCCCACCGCCCCTGGCCCTAATGTATCGTCAGGACGCCCCTCTTCCTTCCTACCCTCTTTCCTACGTCCCGACGCCTCCCCAATACACCCTCTTTCCCTGCCCCTTCTGGGTCTCCTCCCGACGCACTCTCTCACTCATGGAGCGACGTCCAATCTCTTTCGGGGGAGCAACGTACTACTAGCTCTAGCCCACGATACTTGTAAATTTCACCCACGGTCTGACTAGCGTAATTCAAGAAATTTCAATTTCTATGTCTACTAGTATATACTACTCCTGATCTCTTTCGTCTATATACTGATCTCTTTCCAACCTCCTGGCTCCGCCGTTTCCCACGCCCTGGCTCCGCCGTTTCCCCACGCCCCAACTTTAATAACTTATATACATCCGTGTTAAATCATATAGGACCAGCCCCCTTTTGCGTGGTTCAATAGATCTCGTTAAACGTCCTTAAATCGATCCTGCTGTTGACAAGCCAGCGCCGGTCCGTTTCTGGTATGAGATGTGCTAGGCCTATGATCGTTCCTATATCCACAATTGTCAGTTCCCGGGCGTCATCCCTCAGATGAACCGTCACAAGGCCGTGTACGTCTGACGGGCGCCCTGAGTTAACCACACTCATCAATTGAACGCCTGCAAGGCGGTAGACAGTTTCCTGGTGCGTGTAATCCCTGATTTTGAAAAGAGCTATGAGCTTCGCCGGGACACGCCCCCTAAGCGCACCATACGTCTGCTCGCCACCAGCCTGTATCCAAATAGAATCATTCCTGCTCGCCTGGTTACGGAAGAGTCGAGTACCAGTGCACCGGGCCCGGTGTATGTCGTAAACATCGGTTTCCTGGAACGCAAGCACTGGGATTTCAAGTGTCGTCATTAGTTCAACCGGTAGCGATCGAAGTACCGCCAGATCTTCAGGAAGCCGGCGCCCGAGTGGCAGGTTCAGTCGGCTATATCGTATCAATTCTCGACAAATTGTTTCCAGGGAGATATCGGACACTCTGCTAATATCGACGACGTTGCGTATCTCATCACGACGTCCTTTCAGAATCCTATGATAGGCAGGTGGGACTGACGCGGTTCTCGTTTTCTCTAAATGCTCGACTACCTCCGCTGGTAGATCTGCTCCGGTACGTCGCAGGAATTCTAAGTTCAAAAGTCTCATCCGGATCGCATGCTGCCGGCCGTAGCTGCTTAGTATCTGTCGCGCTGCGTCAATTTTGTTTGAACGTCGATACCCGTCCTTGATCTGCTCCTTGTGCGCGAGCTCTCCAAACTCGGTAGAATACATAGGAATATTGCCAAACTGGTAGATGTGCTCGCGAAAGTGAATTATTAGATGCATCTTAATAAAGTTGAAATGGGATTCGGCGTGGATCAAGTCCATACGTTGGTCGTTTTCTTCTTGGCGGTCTTCCTCGCGTACCCGGGGCCTCTTCGATCTAGCGACTGACTGGTTTACTAGCGTACGCTGGCGGCGTAGCTCCTTGCGCAGCTCATCAGCCTTGGCCTGCGTCTGTTTCGATATCCTAAACTCCAAGAAGATATTTTTCGTCTCGTGAAAACGCTTCGCATAGTTTTCCATATACTGTATGGTCTCGTCTGTATGGCTTCGGTATTGAGCCATCATGCTAAAATCAAGTAGCGACCCGACGCAGATGAGCGCACGTTTGAAAGGTTGTACTTGTGTGCTATCAGGCTGTCTCAATGCCACGGCGAGGACTCCCAACAGACACCGCCCTAGAACCCTCATCTCCTTTCCTTGCCACTGCGTAATCTCACGGTAAGCTTTTTTGGGCGCATAGAATCCCGGGTACGGCGGCAAAGCCTTCCAGGCGTCGTCGAACGCCTGCTGTCGTGAGTGTTTCTTGAGAAATCCCTGTATCCATTCCATCATATGCTTGAATAGTCCTAGATAAATCGTATGTAGCAAATCCGGCATGTGCAGATCAGGTGCCGAAACTCTTTCAAGTCCTTGAAAAATATTTTGCCCCGTCTTTATACCAAGGCGTTCGTAACGTTCGTTTCTTGCGTAATTTCTAGCCCGATGATGATTGGCGCCGGTTCCTAACTCATGAGGAGGGACCTCACATTTAGGACAGGCGTTGGTTTTTATCCCGTGTAGTGCGGCGTTTTCCATATGGTCAGCAATCCACCCAGACAAGATCGGGAAGCATCTCCGGATTTTCCCGTCGGCACAGTCTATTGGGACGCCCTCTAGCGTAGTATCTCTCAAGGGTTCAAAGATGAGTTCGAATACGCCCTGAAGGGTGTCGGCATTAATCTGTCTCTGGAGTTTGTCTGCTGCAGGGATCTTGGCGAGTTTGGGCGGAACGGGCAATAGCGCAAGAAGGAGAACTGCCATTGATCCAGGTCTGTTACGTCTAGTCGACGGAAGATTTCCGATAGTAATGTAGACTGGCCATGCCTTCTTGTCCCCCGAGAAATTGGTGAGATGCGTCTGATCAGACATCCCAATGATTGGAACCACCGTCGCCCCATCGGGAAGTGTTTCCTACGCACTGTTAACAACCTTAAATGAAGGAGGGCGGAAAACTATACTTGAACGTCCCACCACCAGTCGGCCGTATGCATTTCGGCATATATTCTCTGTCCATTCTGATCGAATTCCCGGCGCGGCGCATATACTAAGTCATCTCGGTAGGTTATCTGCCGAAGAAGATATCTCACGCAGTCCAGGATGTTGCGATAGAAGAATGGTAACGTGCTCTTGCCGTCCTCACTGGCAACTTGTCCTTCGAACCATCGTAGATATGGGCCATCCGGATCCAACGATCGAAGAAGTTTCTCCAGCATATACATGGAGCTATAGCCAATTGACGCCGGGTCACCGAGATCATTTGCAAAGTAATCATTGATCTGCGACTTCGAGGATTTACTCTCAATGAACCAAGATGCAAGTTTGAACCCCTTCGCACTGGTGAATGGAGCCCATGGGTCCTCGCACAGTTTGATATGTTCTTGCTCATATCCGTTGACGTCTCCAATTGCTTCTCCGGCGCGTTCATAATGCGTCTGTTCAGCAGCAGACGAAGACGTGTTGTCGCTAAGTGCGTCAGTATCGGAGTCGTACGTAAGGTCATTAATTGCGTCGCGTTCATATCCGGCCGGATCACTGGCAGGATCTGATTCGTAGTCTGAATCGGGGCGCTCGCTCGGTTCATTCAAGTTCTGATGAATTATGTCGGTTCCGGCGTCGTCAATGCGATTCGGAGGCGGATTTCGTAGGGTAGAAGCAAGTATGATATCGAGATCTGCATGCGCTTTTCGGAGGTGTGCCTCGTATGGGCCTGCACGCATGTATCTTCGACGACAAAATGAACATTTGACCGGCATGGTAGATTTCAGCTCTGTTGATTTCAGGAGTCGTGTGTATATTCTGAGGGTCAGCGTAACTTGAAGGTTGTGGCGATCGTGATCTTAACGCGTAAGGGTGAGAAGCTGGGCCCGGCGCCGCGCACGCTTTGAACAATCACAGTGGAATCGGTTTAGCGTTGTTTGTCGCGCCATCACGTGGGTTCAGCTGTTTATCACTTGCGTTCGACTTGAAACAGATAATGACCGAAACACTAATGCGCCTGAACTGTCAATTCTTGATTCATCTTGAAATCAACTCAAACAATTCATGATGGTTTCAACCTCTCTTGAACGTCTGCGTGTTGTATATAGAATGTGGGTTGATCCCGGCGGAAGGGAGTTCATACCAAGAATAATCTCACAACGCCCACAATATCCACCAATATCCACAGCATCCACCATCTTCACAACATAAGACTCGTATCTTTCAGAAGACTATCTATATAGACCAAAATTCGATCGACATGGCGCAAAATATCAACAATGTACAGTACGTCCACATGGCGAATCCGGGAGTGGGCCAGGCGCCTCCGCCGGGGCAGACCTATCAACTTCCGCCGAACTCTCTCGCAGGGCAAATTAGTATGAGTCGCTCGAATCCTGACAGTACATCAATTACGGCTCATAAATCGAACATGGGGTTCACTGCTATTCCAAAGGACCCGGTGTATACAGCATGGCGGGACCTTGCGAAAGATCTGATGATAGCAAGGAACTATGTGCCGGGAGTCAGGGCCAGTATTTATCCTGACGCCGACTTCCAGCCAATCGTCGCAGGTATGAGGAGATTGCGCCCTGCATGTGATGAACTCGCCACAGCATCGGCTGCGAATAATCTGGCTCGTATGCAGGAGATCGATGAGGCAGTCGTTCAACTCGTTAAGGACTGTGTGAGGAAGTTGTTTACCACAGTAAAGACTCAGGGAGCTGGTGCCGCCCAGGGTCAGCCGGGAGTCCCCTTTGCGCAGGTGATTGTTCCGGCGAATTTACTATCAACAAACGTCCCAGCTCAGTGGGGTCTTGCAACGGCTGTGCCGAACGTAGCCCCAGTTCTCCAAAACGCTCCCCCAGGCAACGCTCCTCCTAATCCACCCGGGAACAACCAAGCGCCAGTACCACCCCCCGCACCTCAGTAGCCCTATTTCCCCACTGGCAAAACGCTCCCCCGGCCAACGCTCCTCCCGCTCCACCTGCGAACAACCAAGCGCAAGGACCACCCCCGTACCTCACGTAGCCCTATTTCCCCACTGGCAAAACGCTCCCCCGGCCAACGCTCCTCCCGCTCCACCTGCGAACAACCAAGCGCAAGGACCACCCCCCGTACCTCACGTAGCCCTATTTCCCCACTGGCAAAACGCTCCCCCGGCCAACGCTCCTCCTGATCCACCCGGGAACAACCAAGCGCCAGGACCACCCCCCGTACCTCCCCGACCGGTTGCTGACCCTGCCCCTCCAGTTGATGACCCTGCCCCTCCAGTTGATGACCCTGCGTTACCAGTTGACGACCCTGCGTTACCAGTTGACGACCCTGCGTTACCAGTTGACGACCCTGCATCACCAGTTAACGACCCTGCTCCGCCACCAATCGCACCGCCCCCCCCGGCAAATCGCGCTATGGCCAACATTATGCCAACAGGTTAGTTCTTTTCTAAATTATCTGCGTGTTTCATGCTTTCACTTACTAACGAAGAGAATACAGATTGGAGCGCTCTACTTGGGCGCCCACGTGCCGTGCGTATAGCTTATGTCCTGCCTTCGAGACGTGGCCTGGGGCTGTCAGCGGAACAAAGGGCAAAGGTAAACGTCCCTGCAAACCCACGAGTACTCCATTGGCGTCCCCCCCACATCGCTGGTGTAGAGTTCGCCGAGCTAGATTCCTATGACATCCGTGGACTGTCAGCAATGATTTACAGAACCATAGCTCACCGCCGGATTCGCTACATCGTTGGCGCTACTGGCGAAGGTCGTAGAAGGCTGCGCAGATCTCCCAATCAGCCATTAACCTTCATAGAGTATATCTTTATCGGGCGCGATGAAGACGTACGCACCTGGCTTCTGTCTAATTCAGGTCTCGAAGACCCCCTCGACCTTTTGGTGTATTGCTACCGTGATCGGAATGACGAGAGACCAGACACGGTAGAGCCGAGGAGCCTCCCGTATCTCGATCCACAAGCCGTCCGCCATTGGGCTCGTGACATCCAGGGGGCACGAATAGGCCAGCCGCATTTTCGAGAACTGGAACTAGACGCCGGACATGATGGAGGGCAGGGTGATGAGCCTGAGGAAGAAGAAGCGCCCGGGGATGATACGTCTAATATTTCGTCCTCGGAATCTGCGCATGAATCGGAGGACATCACTGGAATATTGCCATCCCCCGTGGGGGAACGCGCTGAATCGCCGGCGATCCGTATCCCGTTTGCCGTCAAATCATCGAGTTTGCTGAATCGACAGCTGCCATTGGACTTGCTTCATCGCCCTGCTCAAGTCGGCAAAGAGCGTAAGCGCGGGGCTCATTTCGATACCGAAAATTGCGACGATGAAACGCCCAAGAGACTACGCTTGAGTTCTATCAATGAGTTTTTGAAAGCCAAGGAGGTACGGAAGCGCGACGCTCAGTTCGATGACGAAACTTCGGAGGAGCCTGAGCGAAAGAGGTTGCGAGAGGATTCCGTCGTGAGGGAAGGTTTGAAGTGCGATGCAAGACTTTCATCCAAGCGTCGATTGTTCGCTCGTTCAAACTAGATGAGCAGTGGGTTAGCGGTTTGTTCTGACATTTCATAGGGATGTTTGTTTCCTTTTCTGTTTCGCGATGAGTTCAGCGATGAGTTCAGCATGTAGATTGTTTACTAGATGCACCTAGGCATGTAATAGTAGTGTTGCCGAAAGGATGTTCACCCTAGATAGCGTATGAGCAGTGCAGATGTGACGTGCCGTGGGGGGGTGTCGACGATGGTGCGCCAAGACTTCGACGTCGGAAGGGTAGCGACCTCACGCATTGTAGTTTCGCGGCTCTTATTGCGGCTTAAACCCCTATTGAACATACAACGCCGATTGACATCTTACCCCGTAGGGCTACCCCCATATCGCACTCGCGATCCCCTTGACGGCCAAATTTCTATTCAACGTACAGTCACGCCGCGCCGCACTTCCTTATGGTTGACCACTGGCACGAGGAGTATAAGAAGGCCATCCTGCCCCTGGCTCTCCCCACGCTCAGTTCCACACAAACTGATCGTCTCCCCTCGTCAATCCTTCGTTTGACATCCTTTCTTCGAACACCCACGACGCCACACGCCTGAAGAGCCGGAGCTTGAATTTACACAAACCTCCTACTCATCTTGACGAATAGTTCTTACGAATCATTCTTACGCCACGCATCCAATGGCAACGTTGAAACAAACACAAACACCGGCGCAAAAGACTAAGTAAGGACTATCTCTACATCAATTCAGGAGCGCATTATCTTAACATCTCCGTCGCTCTCAGACGTCATGCCATCCAAACACCCGCAGACGGCGAAGCCACCAGTGCCAAGCGCAGAAAACCCTACCCGCGAATAGCTGCGACTGCCGGTGAGGCGTCGAGAACGTAAGAAATCTTCCATATTATCAAGACCACCCATTCTGTACCGTCAATCTATCAACTAACAGTTACGTGGACAGTCGTTCATTGATGTTGGACAAAAAGCCTGCATTTGAACCGGCGGTGCAGGATTCAAGGTGGGTGAATACAGACATCCAGTACTACGCATATACCAGAAAGTTCAGTCCTAACTGTAGGTGGGATCAGGGGGGCGCGCTATGGCGAAATTTCGTACGCCAAAGGCTGGTGTGGGTTCCCCAACCGCGACGGGCGCAAGGGTCCATACACGACGTGGCGCGATCAAATCAAGGCCTACATCACGGCGCTCTCATGGAAACCCGGGTCCCTGACTGACGATCAATTGGACTCAGTCATCATTTTCGCAAGCTCCCTTCCCCCAGTCAAAGTCCAGATTGCACGTATAAAAAACAAGCACCGCCAAGAAGACGTTGCAGAAGTCGAACGCCAATTAAGGCACTTAGTCAGGGACATATGTAGAAAGCTTCAGGCGACGATGGATCGTCTCGAGGCGGAGCGCCGAGAAGCTGGATTGGACGCTGACACGGAACATCAGAGTAAGTTCTCATCGCCAGCTACGGTACGTTTCGCTATTCGGCGACTAGTACTAACTATTTTTTCTAGCAGTTCAATGCGATTGGGCTTCTCCATATTGCCCAAGGGCGATAAGGCTCCACATTGTTCGTCGGACGGGCGCTCCTAAAGCTAACCACCCTTTCTTGGACCACCGTTGGTATGCCACCGACCCCGGCGAAGGGATCGCGTGGGGCGTCCTGGCATCACCCAGCATAAAAACCCTACTCCAGGTTCTCAAGCGACAACATGTAGAGGAGGCAATCGGTTATCCTCGATATCTCATCGGGGCGACCGGGCACGGAGCCACCTCATTGCGCCAGCAACCCTCAGATCCTCTCCCTATCTCTGAGCTCATATTTTTATATAGAGATGATGACATCCAGGCATGGCTCCTCGCCAATCCGGGCAAAGATCCTCTGGATCTTTTGGTGCTGGAGTCACGTCAGGATCTGGGCAGGAACCGAGAGGAGACCCCCGCGCCTGCTTCCGGGCGATACCCTTTTTTTAATCGCAAGGTCTGGGATCGCTGGGGGCATATGGATGATAACGTAGAAGAGGAACATCCCAGCGACGACGGCCACAACGACAGCTCCGGCAAAGACGACGAAAGCAATCCCGATGAAAGCTTGGGCGAGGACAGTTACAACGACGAGGAAACGTCGGGAGATACTCGGGCGCCTGCTAGTAATCCCCGCCGTACTAGTAATCGCCGTCGTACTAAAGACATCATTGTTGTTGTAAGTTTTTGTGCCCAATGTGCTTTTGATTCAATATCTTAATACAAACTCTATGGCTAATCAAACACCTAGGACGACGATAAGGATGTTCATGAACTCCCACGCGGGGGGGACTCAGAAAGCGACTCTCCTCCCATTCGTAATGCACCTAGAAGACGTACCCAGCATTCCGAACATAGGGACCCAGACACCGGGCCCTCTAAGCCGTCGGAGCAAGAACAACTCAGATCCATGAGGGACCCCACTCCCATTCATGATCCACCTGGAAGACGTACGCAGGATTCGGAACATAGGGATCCAGGCACCGGGCCCTCTAGGCCGTCGGAGCAAGAACAACTCAGATCAATGAGGGATTTTGTCCAAGCGAATCCCTGGGCGATGCAGCTATTAAGGAATCCCGAGGCTGTGGCGGCTGAGCCTAGACCACCGACTGTGGTGTCCGAACCTGGACCAGCGACTCTAGCGCCCAAACCAAGAGAGCGTCGTCGTCACGCTCGTGGGCATGATGGCACCATCGATAGCCCTGTTTCCCAACCTGAACAATCTGAGGATCACGATATTCATCGTGGGACGTCCCCTACCCCCACGCCCGAGACCTTTACACTAGCAGCGACTGCCCCGCCTGCTCCTACGACCTCTACTGCTCCTGCCCCTACAAGCGTTCCTCCCGGTATAGCTAGCCCCCCTGCACCCCAGCAAACTACGGCAGCCGGAACTACTAGGGATGCTAGTACCCACCCCAATGCGACACACACCGTCGGAAAAAAAAAAGCCAAAGGCCAAGCTGACACATCTAGTCTTAAACGGCACGACCAGCCTGAACCCCCGACGCCTATCCCCCGTCGAGGGCCAAGTCGCCGCGGACGTCGCTGAACATAAATATCTTCACGTTTTTTCCACCGCCCAAATTCCCCTTTTTTTTTGATACATCTTTTCTAGTCGTCTGGCATTCTTTAGATTTTCGTGGGTTGTTGTCGCTTGTATAATAGTAATAGTAATCAAACCCAGAGGCCCCCTTCAAGTTGCTTTGGCACCTGGTATTCGCTACCTTTCGGAATTTTCTCGTACTAGTAATTGGCGCACATCTCGTTCTAGGATGTTATCCAGGCTAGCGTCCACAAACTGCGTGGGTCTATCGCTAGGCTGTGATCTTAGTGCTTATTTTTACATTGGGTTCAGCTGCGCTAATTGGACGTCGGGAGATGAAGGTACATACCGCCAAGTCTTTTTACATATTTTTACATGGGTTCAGCTGCGCTAATTGGGCGTCGAGAGATGAGAGTACATGCCGCCAAGTCTTTTTAGGCGTGGCGAATGAGATGAGCGATAACTCGGTTTCGACTAATTCTTCTTTCACGACTTTGTGCTGAGCCCTCCGGGAGTTGAGATTGTCTGCGTCGCAAGCGCAAGTTTGACGATCCTCAAAACCCGTTCCCCAGCCAATTCATTCACTTGCATACCGAGTGATAGTCTGTGCACGTCTATATCCGGTATCGCGTGAACAGACCGACTGCGTCAGCTTATTCGCGAGCCCCTTGCATACAGGTTCTAAGGCGCCCCCCCCAGCGCTCCGATTCGACATCCGGAAATGAGGGTAGATAATCCTAATCTTCTTTCGGCGTAGCGAGTGTCTCGCAAGCAACCCCTCGTCGCTAACCGACACCCCTTGCAGCTAGATTTCGCCCAGCCAGCATGTTGGCTACTCTTTCATTTCACGTAATTTTTCTGACGCCCGAGTACCGAATTGTCAGTGTCTAGTCCTATAGATCAGTATGTCTCCTCCAAAGCACAAGAACGATTCTGAAAACGCAGTTTCGTAGGCGAATTTTTACTCGGATCGCGCACTCCTTCACTCCATCTAACTCTCTTCGCGAGAATGTGCTGACTCCAGGACTTGAGATTGTCTGGGTCGCTGGCAACAGGATTGAGCCCGTTGCCCGGCCAATTCTTTCAGTTGCATACCGAGTGATAGACTGTGCATGGCTATATCCGGTCTGGCGTGAACTGACAGTGTTTTACTTATTCGCTAGGTGAACTCCTTACATACGGTTTCTAGTGCTTTCAGCGCTGCTGATTTGGTGTTCAGAGATGGGAGTAGATACTCCTAGTGCTCTTTTGGCGTGGCGATGTCTCGCGGGCAGCCCACATCGCTAAACGACACCTCTTGCAGCTAGATTTTGCCTAGCCCCGACACTAGCGACACCTTCATTTCGTCTAATATTTTCCACGACGGACCAGTGAGTCCTATGAGATTCAAGAAAGCCTAGATCACGAACGGAGTATTGAACACTCCCAAACCCCCTTTGCGTAGGCGTCGTTTGCTCTTGCATACCGAGTGATAGTCTGTGAGGCTACCAACCCCCTAAATCTTAGTGTACGGGTATAAGACCTAACGCGTCCTATTCAACACAAGAATCTACATAGACTCCTAGCCTTCACAACGCGGGACATATATTTCAATTGTCATACGTCCTGATTCCTATCTTACCCAACGCTCGCTAACGGTCCAGTATCCCACCATGCATTCGAATTCACGGAGTCAGCCAACTGCCCGAGTGGGCAATCTGAACGGGCGTAGGCGCGAAGTTGTACCCGACAACATGGGATCCAGTGAGCAAACTGCCCGAGTGGGCAATCTGAACGGGCGTAGGCGCGAAGTTGTACCCGACACCATGGGATCCAGTCAGCCAACTGCCCGAGTAGGCAATCTGAACGGGCGTAGGCGCGAACTTGTACCCGACAGCATAGGATCCAGTCAGCCAACTCCCCGAGTGGGCAATCTGAGCAGACGTAGGCGCGGCGCCGTACCCGACACCATGGTATCCAGTCAGCCAACTATCCGAGCAGGCAATCAGAACAGACGTGGACGCGACGTCGTACCAGAGGAGTCCGGATCGGGAACACAGCAGAATGAACCAGGCAGCTTCCATAGTACGCCACCGAACGACCAGTTATCAAGTCGGAATTCTTCCCCACCCCCAATTGCCGGACGTCTTGAAGGAAGACCGCCAAAGCGCCCACGCAGGAGCACAATTCAGACCACCGCGTATACCGAACCTGAGATGGAGCCTGATGGACAAGGACATCTGGAACCTGTTCATCTTAGCGACGATAGTGGCGATGAGGAGTACCATGATTCAGACGACGGGGAAGAAACGGAACAAGACACCGAACCTGATGTAGAAGTCCTCGATGGCGCAGATGGCACTCTATCCGGACGACTTCGGGGGTCTCAAACGGCTGAGAGACAGGGAAACAATGACCTAAGGACCGTGCGACTTTCGACCACCTCCGGATCGCAGGACGCAACTCTTGTCCGGCGGACCCCCGCGGCTCGTGTAAGGATAATTCCCGGCAGGGCCTACACCCCACCAGCGTTCCCGTCATCAAGTACAGCACGGTATTCGTCTCCACTTGGAATCCCTAGTACTACTACATCTGGTGTTAGAAGCTCGAGCCCACCAACAAGCGAACTAACCACACCACAGCCCGGGCGCATCAGGGGCGTAACCAACTCACGGCGAAACACGGTGACCGGGGTAGAAGGAGAAATAGTAGTCGTGGCAAAATATCTGATGCTTCAGTACACCCTCTTTGTTGATCCACTCCCGGACCCGGTTACTTTGACGTCAGCGGTGCACGGTGTTTGGAGTCGCGCGCAGGATGAGATTGCGGACGCCGGGAATATTGAAGCATCTGAGAAAAGTCTTGACCTTGTAAGTGCATTCGGACGTGATAAGATACAGGGTGTTTTACTAACTATCAAAGATACGGCAAAAACACTCGGCTGTGCGGGGGCAATTCGTATATTATATAAAAAATAACATAAAGAAATTATACGAATTGGGAGGTGACCCGACAGCTATCGCGCGTAGGGTCGAATACCTCCTCGAAGAGGACAGGTTCATGTGTCCCTCAGATGGATATGAGGTTGGTATCACGGATTGAGAAACCCGGATTTTGGATCACTACTGACTATGAACTGGGCGTAGGAAATAACCTTCCGGTTCCTTGCGCCCCAGATTGCCGACGCAATATATGGTAAGTATTTCGAGGGCAAGAGAACGGTGGGGATCTTAAACCCGGGTTTTTTAGAGTGTATCAATGAGACAATCGTCTGCCTCACATGTGCAATACTCTGCCATACCCTGCGGGCGTGGCGAACTGGGGCACTCCTTGACCCTCCGGAGTTCAAGTCTGAGGCCGTCAGAGGTAAGAGTTTCCTGATCTCCGGGCCTTTCGTTCCGTTCGTTCAAGACGTAGAGAGCTCACAAATTCGCAAGATCTTTTCTTACAGCAGAGGAACACATGGCGGGGGTTCCCAAGGGCGACGCAAGAGTTGATGCTCCGGAATCTGCGTGAAACGATCATGGATAAGGTTAACCAAGAAAATCGAGTTCTGAAGGAGAGGCGCGAATGCTTTGCCGACAATCATGAGGCAGTTCACGCGGAACTGGAGCGTCAGCTATCCAGCCGGAATCCGAGACGACCCGCTGCGCGAGAACCGACACCAATCAACACTGGCGCGAGGGGCCTAGTAGGACGCCTGGAGAGTCAACTGGAGCGTGAGCTATCCAGCCAGGAGCCCAGACGAGCAGCTGCGCGAGAACCGACCCCAATCAACACCGACGGCAGGGTCCTAGAAGGACACCAGGAGAGTCAAGATGCGTCGCAAGAGAGCGCCAAGTCATTCGACTTTAGCCAGTCGGCCTTTGCTCGGGCGCTTCGAGGCTTGGATGCTGAGTCGGTGACTTTTGATGACTCACTAGACTTGACGCTGGAGCAGGAGCAGGAGAGCGCTGCCAACCCAGATCTAGCCAGTCGCCTTTCCCTGAACCTGG
Source organism: Tuber borchii (assembly GCA_003070745.1). Classification (NCBI taxonomy): domain Eukaryota; kingdom Fungi; phylum Ascomycota; class Pezizomycetes; order Pezizales; family Tuberaceae; genus Tuber; species Tuber borchii. The sequence continues at coordinate 48,612 of NESQ01000298.1, read as the reverse complement.
ATGACTTTCAGGAAGATCAGGCAGCTGCGGGGGAGAACGTTCACCAAAACGGCGACGAGGTCATATAGAATAAATAGATTTACTAGGCCGAGCGGTGTGAGCAGGACGTAGTGATGGGCACGATCATGCTCGATACTCGAGCATGATCGTGCCCATCGTGCCCATCGCTACAGGACGTCGAGGCGATCACAATGTAATAGTAGTAGATAAAATAAAATATGGGAACAAAGCTTAATAGAGTACCAGGCGTGCCAGTGGAGTACTAGTACTAGTGACGAAGTCGTGAACCGGCGTGTAAGATGTTGAGCAATCTCGAAGGCGTCTGGAAGATAGACGTATGGATTCTCGACGGCGTCAGGAGACTTTGGCCTAGCCTCAGATGGTATCCTGCAGGCGTCCAAAGAGCACCGAGCAGCATCGGGACGTGATAGCAAAAGTAAGCTGCATCATGATGCGATTGGTCGAGAAGGTGATCGTCAGGAGGTGAGAGGCGAGGAACAGAGGCCGTCAGGATGCGAGAGGCTAGAATCTGAGGCCGTCAGGAAGGGAGAGGGGAAAATCAGAAGGCGTCGGGACGCAGGGGCGGAGCATTGGACGTCTTCAGGAAGGAGAGGACGCAGGGATCGACGTCGGGATGGCGTCAGGATGCGGTGTGACGGGATGGCGACGTCCGGACGGAACGTCACACGGACGTTGCGTCTAGAATCGCGGTTGACGTTTTGAGCGTCCCGAGCGTCAGAAGCACAGGACGCTCAGGACGCATATTAGAATTTTTGCTGATGTTGCGTACGTTCCTTTAGGTAATCCTATGGCAATTCCAGTTTCTACTGTTGGCTGTCCTCTTGCGGGTATGACACCATCTTTTAATGCGTATATATCATGGCCTGCCGCCAGCTTCGAGTCTTTTGTTGGGATAATCGCTTCTTTGGATAACCATTTTATTCGCAGCCGATTTGTCGCCAGAGTTCTTCTTGATACCAGGTTGATTTCTAATTTCTTCTTTTGTGATATAATTGAAACCTGGAATTGTTCTGGCTTCAAGATTGACTGTTCTCGGTGCGTAGCTCCTCCTTCAGGGCAGTACTCCAGCTGCCTGCTTAAAGCGTCTGGTTTGCCCCCTTTGGTTCCAGGTTGGTAAACAATTTGGAAATTGAAGTTTGCTAACCATTGGGCCCATCGGATTTGTCGAGGATTCAAAAGTTTAGTGGTTAAAAAATATTGGAGATTCTGATGGTTGGTATATACCGTGACTGGCTCTTCGGCGCCAACCAGGTAGTGTTTCCATTCTCTAAATGCTTCAAGGATTGCCAATAGTTCCTTGTCATGAATATCATAGTTTTGTTCTGCATCATTGAGTTTTCGGGAGTGGAACGCCACTGGGTGCAATCGTTTCCCGAGGTATTGTGATAACACGCAGCCTAGGGCAAAGTCACTGGCCTCGGTTTCTACCACTGTTTTTCTATCTGGATAGAAATGTGCTAGGATTGGCGCTGTTGTGAACCTCTTCATTAACTCCTCAAACACTTTGTCTTGCTCCTGTCCCCAGTAAAAAGATTTTTTCACCCCTTTCTCTTGATTTCTTAGGGTATTGGTTATTGGTTTACATATTCCAGAGAGGTTTTTTATGAACCTTCGGTAGAAATTTGAAAATCCAATAAAGATTTGTACCTCTTTTACTGATTTAGGAGCCTTCCATCCTATAATAGTTTCCACCTTCTGCTCAATCATTGTCATACCTTCCATATGTACGATGTATCTTAAGAATTCTACCGTCTTGACGTGAATCAATGATTTTTTTAGCGAGATCGCAAGATCATGTTGCTCTAATCTTGCGAGCACTTTCTTAACTAAATCTTCGTGTTCTCTAAGACTTTTCAAGTAAATTAGTATATCATCCAGATAAACTACTACTCTTTTGTCCAGAAATTCTCTCAGGATTTCATTCATCATAGCTTGGAAAGTAGCCAGTAGATGAACTAGACCAAACAGCATGACCTTGTATTCGTAATAGCCATATCGTGTTCGAAATGCGGTTTTTGACTCATCGCCTTTTTGGGCTCGTATGAGGTGATAGCTATCTTTGAGGTCTAGCTTTGTGAAGATCTGGGCTCTAGCGACTCTTTCTCTTAATTCTCTTATAAGTGGTAAAGGATATTTGCTATGGACTATTTTTCCTTGTGCCAGCATTTTCTTGAGGTATTCGTCTAACTATTTTAACTGGTATACTGACATTGGGTATATCGGTCCCCAAGACAGTGTGGCTCCTTCTTTTAAGTTGATAGGATAATCAAAGGTTCTTCTGGGTGCCAACATCTCTGCCTTTTCCTCTTTAAATAGTCCTTTGTATTGCCATTATGGTTTTGGCAACCTTCGAGTTGTACTTCATCCTTGAAGGTTGTCCCAATTCTTCTGATTACTCATGCTTTCTCGTCAAATGCTACCATCTCATCCCATTCGAACATATTTGCTATTCCTTCATCTTCAACATGGGCGACGCATTTGGAACTATCCAAACTCCATTGGCTTGGGGCTTGGATATTCGAGATGGGGTGTTCCTGATACCACCATCTGAATAGTATAATCATGTCATAGTTTCCTGCATCTGCTATTTTACAGGAAACCTCGGTCGTGTCTCCGTTTTTTCCAATCTCTAGTTTTATTGGATGGGAGAAGTATTTTCCTCCTGTAGAGGAAATTTCGCCATTGAAGGCTGTAATTTGTAAGGGATTGTCCCTTATTTCATAGGGTATTTTGAGCCTTCATATGGTGTTTTAGTTTAATAGGAAGATATTTGATCCAGAGTCTAACAGAATGCGTATCTTATGGCGTTGTTCGTTTACCTGTATGAAGGCGTTGCCTTCAGGGCAATCATAATGTCTTGGGTTGATTTAACTCGTTTAGGGGTTGGGCCCATATCTTCGATAAATCTTTTCATGATAACTAGAGTGGTTTGTTACTGTGCCCACACAGTTTCAGCTCTTGAAGTCTCCTCAGACAAACTTGTGTAAGAGTAACTATGCTAAACTATCCTATGTACATGCTTGTCATCTCATCAAATATTTTTGAAATCTAAATAATTTTTGCTAATATTGGAATTTGAATACAAGACCTTTGGCTAACCGCCAAGTTAAAACCGATTAGGATGTCTCTCAGCAAGTATTTTGCAATGTAAACAAACTTGGTTCTTGGATCGGGCAGCCCACTACTAGCGGTCTTTACCTCCTGCCGAGGAGTTCCTATCCAAAGGGGTGGTTCACTTCTTTCTGGTACTTCTCTAGGAGTTGTTGCCACTAGGGTGCGCCTCCCTGTATGGTGGTCTTATGTCCCGTGTGTTTCTATACCAGTTTCGGCGAGAAGTCCACCGTACCTCCTCCTATCCTCCAGCCCGAGCTCATTTGTCCTCATGTGACGGGAAGTGGTTGCGATGGACGTACACGCCAACTCTGAGAGTTCATCTGTGGTTGTACGCTTCGGCCAACAAGAACACTGGATATTGTATCTTGTTATGGTGTGTCCACTTAGCACTTGTGGGGTTTTTCCCTCGTGGGTGGCCCTCTTTGCTTTGTCTTTTTGAATCCTGCCTCTGGGGACTATTACGCAGGTGACTCGTGCCGGTACTTATTACCCACTTGTCGACCATATCCTGTAAGCGAAAACTGGTGCTTTTTCTTTCTTGACCATCTTTGTCCCTTAAGGATTGACACTATCTACGATAGTCCTTAGGGTCCCCCGGTCGATACTTGATTTCTCAGGTTCGCTTACTGGATATCGAAAAACTTTGTCTTTCTCAATTTTCTCTGGGCTTAACTAAGTGCCTTGACCTTCTTCTCGTAGTTGCTATTAACCCATCGGGCTCTAAGTCGGCACTCATTCCCTTACGGAGACTCACTTTTTAGAGTGTCACCTTCGAGTTCTATCTCAAGGGCTTCTTCAGAGATTTCAGCTCCGGAATTGATCGTCTGACTCCCTACTTGCCATCACCAGTGGTGCCTGAGCGCTTTCATAGCTCAGTGTCGTCATTGTGAAAGGTCTATGTCAGGAGCCTTTAACTCACCTGTCGCGAGCTTTCTTCTCGGCTATCATCAGCCACGGCGGCTACCCGAAGTCTGTTTGGGTGTGATGGGTGGTTTAATTGTTGGGGCGATTTCTTCTTGACCTGGGATTCTGACCGTCTTATCCTTACTGTGTTGACCTTGATTTCCTTCTGACAGTATTTCCAACCGTGATTTGTCAGTGTACATCTTGTTCATTGGCCAGCAGTTTTTCTTTCATTGATGGTAGACTGTTCGATTCCCTTATGAGCATCCGCCCACACCCTATGCATAATCCTTTGCATGGGCGCCGTCTTCTCTTTCTTCTCTTTTCTCTTTGCTGCTTGCCCCTTCTGATACTCTGCTTTTTCCTTAGCCCAGTATTGTCTCTTTGGCCTTTTCGTCGCCACCTTAGAGGTGTCTTCGTCTCGCTTTCGTTTCCCACTCGAGGCCGATCCTGAGATGCTACATTTAAGTCCTTGTCTTTCTTTGAAATCTTCCTCAGCTCGGGTTGCTGTCTGGACAGCTTCTAACCATTTTGAGTCAAGGATATATTCTTGTATTGACAATCGTCGGAGTACTTCAGCTGGGAGGTGATCTTCGATAACTTTCCTCCACGCGACTCCGGACATCTTAACATAGATATTGAGGTTTTCCATCTCTAAAAGGTACTGGTTTATATCACACTTGTATTTGACATTTTCCATGGATCGGAGGGATTTTTCAGCTTCATGTATGGGACCAAAGTATCGCTTGACTTATTCGGTGAAAACTTCCTATAGGTTCTAATTTGACTGCTTGGTGGCTCCAAGTTCTCCAGTCATTCCTGTTCGGTAGGCAATGTTGAAGGGTGTAACTTGTTTCCCTTCCATTTTGCTAAGAGCATAGGTGATACGGTCCGACTCTTTTTTCCATTGCCACTTATTTCGTCTAAACTAGTCTTGATAGGCGATTAACTAAAGTTCCATATTCTGGTAGTTATCATGTTTGTAAACGAATGGGGCTTGGGCCAGTCAACTTGATGTCTTTCCTAATGCTCTACCCATTATTTTGGCGAGGTTTCGGATAGCATTTTCGTCAACATCGTCTGAGTCTTCATCATCTTTTGACTCATCGCTGTCTTCTGAGGGAGGAACTCCGTCTCCACTACCTCCGGGGGCGGGTCCTCCTTTTCGTCCTTCTCTGCCATCTCCACCCTGTCGGTTTCCTCCTCCTCTTCCTACTGGGCTTCCAGACACCCCTTGGTCTTTTGCTGGTTGTCGTCATCCATTTCCACCATCTGCTGCTGCCATAGTGTCAGGAGTAGAGTCTGACTCTTTCTGCTTCCCCTTGGCTTGTCTCAGCAAACTTTTGAGCGTTTCTTGCATTTCAGCTGGCTGGGTAGCTTGTTGTCTTCGCGCTCGTCTTTCTTCTTCGAGTTGTCGATCCAAGTTTCCGAGTTCTTGTCGGTACTGAGCTTTTGCTTCTTCTAGAGCTCTGTCTAGCCTCTGGTCTCAGGTGTATGAAGCTGAGCCTTCCTCTACAATAGTACTTGCTAATTGAGAGCTGACGTTTTCGTAGCAGGTCTGTCTTTTGTCCTGTGCTGTCAACCTTCCGTTTAAGGCTTGCTGGGCACTTGTAGCCTGGTTCTTTACTAGTTTTATAAGACCGTCGATCTTGGTGAATTCAGTTTCGACAAATCGTTTCCCTTGAGGTAGTAGTTGTCTAACCTTCCAGAACTCCTGAGCCGCGTTTTGGGCTTCCGGGGTAAGAACATTGAAGGCTAGATGCTGGGCATCTATGCTGTGGGCTAGGGGTGGAACGAAGACATTCAGGAGCTCGCTTACTTGAATTAAGCGGAGTTCTCCTTCAGCAGTTGGGAGTGGATTTTTTGTTAAACCAAGGAAGACTGGCTTGGATCTTTGTCTAGCCATGAATCCTGTGCTGCTGCCTGGATTCTCGGAGGGCTGTCTGGAATAGAGTAGTTTATCGGTTGTATCCATCACCGATAGGGCATCGGTTGAGACCAACTCATCATCGTCTATGTCCATAGGTTCCTCGTCATCTTGTCTTGGGTTAAGACTGGACATTATGTAAAGCGAAGAAGCAGTTTACTTATCTTTCGAGTTTATACCACCGTCTTCTGATCGGAGCGGTCAGTGTCTCGTCCCGCTTGACCTCATAATCTTCCGTCGTGGGCTGTTCCCACACAAACTCGTGTCCTTCGAAGTATTGGTAGAGGGTTTTTAGATGTTCGATGGTGACTATATTTCGTGGGTTTGTCCACTACAGATATGTCTTCTTAGTAGGGTTCAGTTCTTGCTTCAGACTGCAAGACTTGTATGATGGAGGGTATAGGGATTTCTGGATGGGGTTCAGTGATTGAGCTAAGAACTGTCTCAATTTTATTCTGTTTTTGGTCTTCTAAGGTAGAAGATTCAGGGGAGGATGGAGCTGAGCCGTAGAGAGTAGTTTGACTCATTCGTCTCGATAACGTAGAGGATAACAATATACTGTTATGGGGGTAGCAAAATGGAAGAGTGTTAGTACGCTATGGCCCTAATCACTAAATAAGTGTCGGGAGAGTATCGTCTAGGGAGACGAATGCTTCAGATACAAGTAATATTGCGATAAGAATTTAAAGTAATAACGTGTATAAATTGTTAAGGTCTCTTCTCCGTTGCTTGTTGTCTGTATAAGCTGCGAAGACACCTCGAGGTTTATATTCCACGTCTGGGTGTTCGCGGGCTACATAGCCGTCTCATATAACTAAGTATCTCTTACTCTTTTTACCGACTTCAGTAGAAGTGCGAACCCCATCTGACCCTGAGAACCTCTGCCCCCATACGCGACTTATAGACACGTGAGAACTTTTATTCTACGATGGTGTATACACCTCTCATAGTATTCCTAGGATCTTTCATCCGAAGCGAATCAAGTTACGAATATTCACCCACGTTTGTTAACGTAGAGAGACTACCCGCTGAACCGAAGATGGCCAGTCGTCTTTTGTCAGCTCCGTCAGAAATCAGACTACATATGCATCTTATGATTTCATCTACCAGCATTATACGACGCTTGACTATAAATCGAACCAATGGTTACGTTTATAGTTATCGGTCTTGTGCTAACAGGTCCTTTGGGGATTCCCCGACCCCATTCCTAGGTATTGACTATTCTTCTAGTGCTGGGCGACTATCCAGACTGAAGCGTCTAACTTTCACGCAGTTTTGTCCTGTTACTTCATGACCACTCTTCGATCTAATATCTTTGACTGGCTGTAATTTTATGCGACGTCATCCAATTCGGATGCTTCCACTTGCATAAGGTAGAGGAAGAAACCCTCTCATATATCCTGCGAACAGGAACCGGTCGGATGGACGGCCGCGACGTATTCGGTGTTGCAAGATAGGTCATCTTGACTGTGGGTTTTGGTGAGGGGACACAACTCCCGCGGCGACCAGCGTTGACCTAGCGGCCCAACGTCGGGGCCGGAGGGGGGTGAGTTGTATTTTTCCAAAGGAGATCTTTGCGCCAGGTAGGGTAACTTGTCCCTAGAATGTTCCATGGAGCTCTGTGCCTAACATATACGTGACGTTGATTCTCGATGTTCGCCCTGCGGATATTGTCTTCCACGATAACCACCCTCCTCTTTATCGCTCGATTCTTCTCCTTAAGGCAACTCATCTCTTCAGCCATCATCACTTTTTCTTCCTGCAGTTCAACTACAAACTGCCCCACCTCATAGTGGGCTTTCAGCTCCTGTGCTGGCTCACCCCAGTGTACCTTCTTGCCTCTGTACTGGGAGTTGTCGGCGTCTCGTATCCTAGGGGAAATAGGCCCCCTGCTTGTCGCTAAAGTGCACGGAGCACCTGTTGTCGAAGCATGCCGTCCAACTCATGACGGCGTGTAGTGTCTTGTCCTTCTTAGTTCTGGTGGCATGGCTTGCCTCACTGTTCTGTTGTTTAGGATACTTCATATTATTCATTGTAGTAGGTAGTGGTAGGGTTTGGAAAAGATAAAAGGCTTGTGGATCAGAGTAGGAGGTAGACTGTTCCGTATGTCAAAGCTTGCTAGTTGTCTCCCTCTGTCGTGCCGACTGGTTGACTCTTATGTGATTTCGTTCCCAGCACTATCATCTTCATCATTCTTCCTCGTGATTATTTTCTTCTCGTCTTCTGTATATCGTATATTTTTTGTATCTTGTTGAGTGGTGTGATTTCTTGTTCGTTTCTTGTTCTATGATCTTTTATTTGCATATGCTGATGCTTATCAGGCCTCTCATATGGTAATCATTCAGTTGCTTATTGTCTTCTGATCTTCTTGTGCATCGGATAATGCTTATTATGCATTCCATGTCGTAATCCTTTGGTCGCTTGTTAACTTCTGATCTTCTCGTGCATCAAATAATGCTTATCATGCATCCCGTGTCATGATCCTTCGGTCGCTTATTATCTTCTGATCTTCTCATACATCGGATAATGCTTATCATGCATTCTGTGTTATAATCCTTCGGTTCCTTGCTGTCTTCTGATCTTCTCATACATCAGATAATGCTTATCATGCATTCCGTGTTATAATCCTTTAGTTGCTTGTTGTCTTCTGACCTTCTCATGTATCTGCTGTCCTTTGCAGATAAACCTCTTGATTTCTCTCAGGTTGGTTGATCAAAGACAATGTTCTCTATGGCTACTAATGTCCAATAGGTACTTCCATCCAATGAGACTTTCTCATAGCGTGTTGTTTCTCTCTTTCTTCCTTTTCACTTCTTTCTTCTAACTTGTCTTGTGGATTGTTTTCTGATAGCTGGGTATAACTGACTCCTATCCTTCATTGCTACCTTCCAAATTGTCTTGTCGATTGTTGTCTCCTTCATGGAACGTCTTGTTATTCGGTATCCGATAGCTGAGTATAACTGACTCCTATCGTTTGTTGCTTCCTTCTGTCTTGGTAGGTGACCAACTTCCTTATGACTACTATGGTGTATAGGTAGGTACTTCCATAATTTGATTCAGGAGAATTGTGTAGTTCCTTTCCGTGTCGTATATAGCTAACTGTCTTTGACAGTTGCCCCTTCTTCTTCATCAGCAAAACAACAGCCTGCCCCCTGTGCCTCATATCATTAAGCTTTATGTTTTGGCACATCGTGAGTTCTATGATCACGATATTAAAAATCCCGTTAGTTTAACTAAAAAAGATGATATTAATTCTGTTTTCTGCAAAATATGAGCAATTTTTATTAAGAACTCACAGACCTTTTACATACCGAAGTTGAGAAATTTGAGTTCATAACATACAACTTTGCAATATAAAATGTCTATGAGATATTGATAAAAATAGCTCATATTTTGCTAAATTTAAGATTAGTATCTGATTACTAGGGGACACAATCGGAAGCATCATGATTAACTGGGCTCACTCGCAATTAGCCAAAACGTAAAACTCAATGATATGACTCACTGTGAAGCACAAAAGACAGAATTTTTTTTTGCTGATATTCCTTGTAAGACTAGTAGCTCATTTCTTCCCCCCCCTCTGAAGTGGTTATCTTTTTTTGCCCCCTTCCCCCTAGCCTTAGTCCCACAAGGCTACCCAATCAGAAAAAACTTTTTCCTGATTTTTGACTTTTTTATAAGGGGTGAGATCTATTCTTTTAGTTGCTTCATAAGAATAGATCTCTTGAGGATTCATTTGTACTTTGTTCGTCTTCACTTCTCTCTTCGTTTACTCATCAATCTTATTCTTATTGAATCTTATTATCGATAGGTTTATTTGTACTTTGTTCGTCTTTGCTTCTCTCTTCATTCCCTTGTCAATCTTATTCTTATTGAACCTTGTTGTCGATAGATTTATTTGTACTTCATTCGTCTTTGCTTCTCTCTTCGTTCGCTCGTCGATCTTGTTCTTATTGAACCTTGTTGTCGATAGGTTAATTTGTACTTCATTTGTTTTCACTTCTCTCCTCATTCGCTCGTCAATCTTGTTCTCATTGATCTGTGTTGTCGATAGGTTCATTCGTATTTCGTTCGTCTTCGCTTCTCTCTTCGTTTACTCATCAATCTTGTTCTCATTAAACCTTGTTGTCAATAGGTTTATTCGTACTTCATTTGTCTTCACTTCTCTCATCGTTCGCTTGTCGATCTTGTTCTTATTGAACGTTGTAAGGGTTGTTCCTTCGTTCCTCAGGCCACCTGACCCCCTTACTAGCTTCTTTCTTCCCAGCTCTTGTCCTACAGAGGTACCCTCTGAGCCTCCCTGTCCCTCCTGTAAGATGTACATTATCAGAAAAACTTTTTTTCTGATTTTGGGGTTGGTCTGTTCCTTCCAGTCTGCCGGTATTTTTCCTTATCCTTGTATATCGCTTTGTTGTCTATACCTATATCAACAGATTTTATCTTTTTCTGTATTTGACTTGATGTCCCAGTAAAGGATTCCAGTCCTTGTCTTGTATTGTCCGATTATGTTGTCTGTCTGGCTTCTAGTTTCTTCATAGCCCCGCCATACAGGACTCTTTTCCTAGAACCTACATTAGAGAGTCCACTCCCCAACCCAGGGGCTCTCCTTAAAAGGGTTTGTACTCTTGAGGGTTTTTCTCTTTCCAGATCCCTTTGGTAATCGTCAAGTATTGTAAAGGGAGACTCAGTCAAATGTAACATTCCATGGTCGAGCAGTAAGGTGCAATAGGTGACGATGAATCCATATAGTAGAGGAGAACATTCTTAGACTGTTTCTATGTTGTAGATCTTCATACAAAGCTGCTTTCATACTATGTCGATCATGAAGAATGAATATAAAGAGGTATCATTCAAGATAGTAGGTAAGGCACGAACCATCTCCTCTACACCTCTGGCGATTGAAATCTCAACACCATGAGAAATCATCGTAACTTTTCTCTCCCCGCACTCTTAGTGAGCTGCACCCCCCCCCTATGATAGATTCGGACTTGGGCGCCCGTTTCTTAGGTCCTGGCCTATTCTTCCCTTCGCTCTTATTTTGCGTTCTCGCTTAACATTTGCACGGTCAGCAACACCCTCGCGTCCATGTTACAGACGGCTGGGAACACGGTTCGCAGTAAGAGAAAACTTTTTACCAGGCTACGGTCGATTTCTCTACTCTCTTTCGATTATGTTTCGCTCGAGGCTGCCTAAGTCAGACATGCACACGTTTCCGATAGTTCCTACGATACTTGGGTCTACCCTTCCTCCTCTCCTCTCGGTTTCGTCCCCTTGCTCGGTTACAGCTACACTTCCCCTCTTTTTGGCTGGTACCCTACTACTGCTCGGCTTTTTGCCCCCCGCGGCTGTCCACGGTCGCATCCTCGGTTACGCTCTGTCGTGGTATTGCACTGCCTCCTCGATCGATGTCAATGCCTTGAGCCCGGAGTAATGTCGGCCGCCGACTTTATATTTAGTTATTAGGCTGCCCCTACGGAGATGTTGTTCTATTCTTTTGTGGGTTTTTGAGTAGTGGAGTTTCTCTCATTTCCCGCGTGTGCGGGCTTCCTTTTGTAGTCCTTTCATATGTTCAGGGGAGCTTCTGAAGAGTTTTCTGCGTCTTCCTGCTTGCTCGCTAAGAGTATTTTATTTTACTTTTTTGAGGGCGAGATGTGCGGTTGGGCCCATACCACAGGGTCTTGGGGGCGTGGCTTTGATCCCATGAGGGAGAGATGTGTAGGTTTTTCTTGGCCATAGCTAGCGCTGCATGTCTGGTTTTTCCCGGTAGTTGTACGAATAAAATGCAAAACTGAGATAAAAAAAAAAAAAAAAAAAAAAAAAAAAAAGATAGTAGGTAAGGAAGTACTTAGATGACTGCGTGAGAAGCTATCTATAGAACTTTTTTTTTTTTTCTTTTTTTTTTATATCATGCGCTTTTGATTATCAACTACGGGGTACAAAAGGCTATGTGCAGCGGTAAGCTATGGTAAAAAAAAAACCCCAAAGAAATCCACCTCGGACCACCGGAAAAAACCATCATCCCAAGTCCCTCTGGTATGGAACCAACCGCAGAATCCCGCCGCGAAGACAAAAAACCCCTACCAGCTAAGTAGACAATAGAAATAAATCACCAATACGACAGGCAGGAGACAACAGGAAAACCGGACCCGAAAACTCCTCCCCCTTAAAACAAAGTACAAAAGAAACTCCATTTATATCCCAAGTGCTCTTACAGAAACCCGACCGTGAAATTTTAGCCTAAAACTACAGAACACAGAACGGGGGGACAGTAAACGCTAAAACCAAGCATATCCATCACATTACTCCGTAACCCAAGGCGTTGACATCGTCCAAGGAGGCAGTGCAATACCATGACCGAGCGTAACCGAGGGGTGCAACCGAGCCCGCCGCCAGGGATGGGTGGTGACCGTTGGCAGTAAGAGTGCCAGCTAATGAGAGGATGTTTGGCTGTAACCGAGCCACGGGACGGAACCGAGCGGAGGAGAGGAGGGGTAGACCCAAGTATCGTAGGAACTATCGGAAACGTGTGCGTGTCTGACTAGGCAGCCTCGAACGAAACGAAACGTAATCGAAGAGAGTAGAGAAATCGACCGTGGCCTTGTGAGAAGTTTTCTCTTACTGCGAACCGTGATCCCAGCCATCTGTAACATGGACGCGAGGGTGTTGCCGACCGTGCAAATGCTAAGCGAGGACGCGAAACAAAAGCGAAGAGGGGGATGGGACAGGCCATAAGAAACGGGTGCCCAAGTCCGAATCTATCATAGGGGGGGGGTGCAGCTCACTGAGAGTGCGTTGGAGAAAGGATGGAACTGACGATGATTTCTCGTGGTGTTGAGATTTCAATCGCCGGAGGTGTAGTGGAGATGGTTCGTGTAGCTATTTATAGAACCCAAGCCTTGCCTTTTATATTGGCGCCTCCCCATATACCTAATCCAAGTGACTCATACCTATGAGTCACATACCCCTATGACTCAAAGTCAGTCATAGTGTGAAATCCATCAGCTGACTCCTATAAGTCAGCTGCGCAATATATCAAACCAATCATCGTGCTCATAACTAGTCATATGCCGAAGAGGGGTCATATGCGCAAAACCCATGACTCATAACTATGAGTCATGTACGAAATATATATCAAGTGACCAACAAGTGTGGTCATGCATACAACAAAAACATATAATAATAATAACTAAAGCTCACAAGTACGAGTCATGTGAAGGAAATACAAACCTGCTATTCATAACTATGAATAGTGTAAAATCAATTCCTTCACTAGTCACCGTTTCTGACATCTAGGCCCACTCGGAGGCCTCTTTCCTATTCCTGATACCACAATCCGCCAACTATCAGCAGCAGGACCCAAATGCCCAACAATTATCTCCCTTCCCCCAACCTCTATCACTCTATCCTCCTCTTCCTCATTATCCATCCTTCTCCTCTTACCACTTTCTACCTCCATAACTACTGGCAGGCAAACAATAGCTACATCTACTGGTTCCTCCTCACTCACCACACTCTCCGCCTCAACAGATTCAGTCATCTCAACCACCCACTTCAATACAGCCACCTCTTGCCGCTTTTCCACGTGGCACTGTGGTACTTCTTCCTCAGCTACCTCTGCTTTCTCATCTCTCTCTTTACCCTTTGCTTCTAACACTGAAACATGATGCTGAAGACGACCTATCTCCTTCTCTATCTCCATCATCTTCTCAACCAACTCTCCTATCACCAAACCCGTTCTACCTACCTTAGTAGCAGGAAAAGAAGTAGAATCTCGCTTAGCCATCTGTTTCTAATAAAATAGTATTATGGGAAGATGAGGGACTTAAAATAGTAGATGAAATGTTATGGGAATAGCGTAATAGAGGAACGTTATTACGCTATGGCCCTAATCACTAAATATGTGTATGCAGAGTATTGTCTAGAGAGACGAATGTTTCAGGATAAAAGCAATAGTGCGATAAAGTTTTTAAAGTAACGTATATATATTGTTAAAGTCTCTTCTCTGTTGCTTGTTGTTTGTATAAGCTGCAAAGATACCACGCTATTTATATTCCGCGTCTGGGTGTTCGCAGGCTACATAATCTTTTCCAATAATCAAGCATCTCTTACTCTGTTCACCGGTTTCAACAGAGGTACAAACCCTGTCTGACCCTGAAAATCTCTGCACTCATATACGACTTGTAGACAGGTAAGAACTTTTATTCTAGGATGGTGTAGACACCTCTCGTAGTGTTCGCACGATCTTTTATCCGACGTAAATCAAGTTATGAATAATCACTCATGTTTGCTAACGCAGAGAGACTACCCGCTGAACCGAAGATTGCCAGACTTCTTTTGTTAGCTCCGTCAGAAATCAGACTGCATATTCATTTTATAATTTCATCTACCGGCATTATACGACTCTTGACTATGAATCGAACCAATGGTTAAAATTATAGTTATTGGTCTTGTGCCAACAGGTCCTTTGGGGGTTCCCCGACCCCCTTCCAGGGTATAGACTCTTCTTCTAATGCTGGTCGACTTTCCAGACTGAAGCGTCTAACTTTCACATAGTTTATGTCCCGTTACTTAACGACCACTCTTTGATCCCCAATCTTCAAGGGTCTGTAACTTCAAGTTTATACGACGTCGTCCAATTCGGATGCTTCCACTTGCATAAGGTAGAAGTTTTTTTTCTTCTTTTTTTATTTTTTTATTTATATCATGTATTACTTGTTAAGGTACAAGAACTCGCATGCAGCGCTAGCTATGGCGTAAAGAAAATCTTAATCCCAAAGAACAATCCCTCCCCAGACTAAGGAAAAAACCATCACCCCAAGTCCCTCTGGTACGGAACCAACCGCACATCTCGCACATAAGAAGAGCACCCCGCCCGCCAACAGTAAGTAACCAACCGGCCGAAGCCGCCCAGCAACCCCGAAAACAGAAAGGACTCCTCAAACATGAAAGTAGGAAGCAACAGGAAAACCTTCTCCGTAGACTCCAATGACAAAAGTAAAACCCCTAATAGGCAAATGAGAGTATACCACTATAATGAAAACCACAAAAGATAAGAGAAATATATCAAAGTGGAGCCGACCAAAAGCAGCTAACCAGCAAGGGACCGGACAATTATGATTGACCAAGGTGTTGGACATCGGCCAAGGAGGTAGTTCAATACTATGACTAAGCGTAACCGAGACTTGTGACCATGGCAAGAGGACGTGGGAGCGAACGGAGCGACCGGGCCGAAAGGAGGCCAACATTAGTGAGCGAACTCATAGCTGTAACAGAGCAACTGGACGAAACCAAGCGGAAAAAAAGAGGGGTAGACCCAAGCATCGTAGGAACTATTGGAAACGTGTGCATGTCTGACTAGGCAGCCTCGAGCGAAACGTAATCGAAGAGATAAGAGAAATCGACTGTAGCCTGATGAAAATATTTCTCTTACTGCAAACCGTGATCCCAGCGGTCTGTAACATGGACGCGAGGGTGTTGCCGACCGTGCTAATGCTAAGCGAGAAAGCAAAACAAAAGTGAAGAAGAGGATGGAACGGGCCCTAGGAAGCGGGTGCCCAAGTCCAAAGCTATCATAGGGGGGGGGGGGGTACAGCTCACTAACATCAGCAAAAAAACAACCTGCCCCCTGTGCCTCATGTCGTTGAGTTTTACGTTTTGGCACATCATGAGTCCTATGATCGCGATATTAAAAGTCCCATTAGTTTGACTAAAGAAGATAATATTAATTCTGTTTTCTGCAAAATATGAGCAATTTTTATAAAGAACTCACAGACCTTTTACATACCGAAGTTGAGAAATTTGAGGTCATAACATACAACTTTGTAATGTAAAATGTCTATGAGATATAGATGAAAATAGCTCATATTTTGCTAAAAGTAAGATTTGTATCTGATCATTAGGGGACACAATCGGAAGCATCATAATTAATTAATGTCACTCGCGATTAGCCAAAACGTAAAACTCAATGACATGGCTCACCTTAGAGCACAAAAGACAGATTTTGTTTTACTGATGAAGAGTGCGAGTGGTGGATGTTGACGATGATTTCCCGTGGTGTTGAGATTTCAATCGTCAGAGGTGTAGAGGAGATGGTTCGTATTGCATAAGGTAGAGGTTTTTTTTTCTTTTTTTTCTTTTTTTTTCCAGTTTGCATTTGTTTGCTAAGCCGGCAGCTATCTAGGTACAAAGTCGCTTCCAGCTCAATGCCGATGTAGACCAAAAATCTCCAACTACAGTCCATCCCTTATCCCTTCAGCCAAAACCATCTGACCCTGCCCGACTAACCTAAACTACTTTGAATAGAGGTAGAAAGCGAAAGCCCGGTAGTACTGGTAAAAACTACAGAAGAAACAAAAGGCCTGAAAATATCGAACCAATAAACCTCCAAAGACGTCAACCCCAAAGAAAAGCCTCAAAACGACAATGAGAAACCTATGAACCAAACAAAGAAAACTTCAAGCCCGTCTAGAAATCCCAACCCTATTGACAAAAAGAGCGGATGAACCAACCCAGTCGAGCATACACTAGGGCTGTGGTGGCCGGGGTATAAAGCCCAGCGCGAGAGTCGAGGTGAGGCCCAGAGGAAGATCCATATAACTAAGCCAGCGCGGCGAAGATGTGTGGCGCAAGGAGCAAGACCCGGTGGTCACCGGAACCCGGACCAGAAGAGGTGCATGGCCCTGCCCCCTGAGGGGTAGGGCCAGAGGCGGAAGGCTGAAATCCCCTAGGAACAAGACAGAAGTCAAGACCATCATCAGGGCACAGAGCCAGGAGAGGAAAGCAGTAGGGTGCCAGCCAACGATCGTAGTGTAGCTGTAACCGAGCGACAGGACGAAAACCAGGAGGCGAAAAGGAGGGGTAGACCCAACACCGAGAAGTACGAAGTAAAGGATCATCAAGGGATCACAGTTTTCGACAATACGACTGTACCGGCCGTAGCGCTCAGGAGATAGCGCAATACCAGAGAGTAGAGCCACCGGGGCCACTACTTCACCGATAACCCAAAGCTGCGCTATGCTTAAGACGAGGTGGAGGGGTTGCCGACCATGCAAATGCTAAGCGAGGGCAGCAAAACAAGTGCGAAGAAAGAGTGGGAAGAGCATGAAACCCCATAGACGAAGGCACCCAAA
Organism: Tuber borchii; assembly: GCA_003070745.1. Lineage (NCBI taxonomy): Eukaryota > Fungi > Ascomycota > Pezizomycetes > Pezizales > Tuberaceae > Tuber > Tuber borchii. The sequence goes on along the minus strand of NESQ01000298.1, from coordinate 31,518 downwards.
TACCTAAGCCATCAGAAGGGAATCAGAGGGAGGAAGGAGGTGGCGGAGCGTCACCCTCCTAGGCAACAAAGGCCATTAGAAGAGGGGAGAGGAACACCAAAACCCACGATAACTTCTCATGGTGTTGAGATTTCAATCGCCGGTGGTGTAGAGGAGATGGTTCGTGTTGCATAAGGTAGAGATTCTTTTTTTTTTTTTTTTTTTTATATCAGTTTTGCATTTTATTCGTACAACTACCAGGAAAAACCAGACATGCAGCGCTAGCTATGGCCAAGAAAAACCTACGCATCTCTCCCCTCATGGGATCAAAGCCACGCCCCCAAGACCCTATTGTACTGGCCCAACCGCACATCTCACCCACAAAAACAAGTAGCAAACTACTCCTAGCGAGCAGGCAGGAAGACGCAGAAAACCCTTCAGAAAGCTCCCCTGAATAAACAAAAGTTTCACAAAAGAAAACCCAAACATTCGGGAAAGACAGAAACTCCACTAAGCGAAAACCTAACAAAGAATGGAAACATCTGACTAGGGGCGGCCTTAAATGACCTTGAAAAAGATCGGCGACCGACATTACTCCGAGCCCAAGGGGTTGACATCGACCAAGGAGGCAGTGCAATACCACGATAGAGCGTAACCGAGGATGCGACCATGGAAAGCCGCGGGGGGTACAAAGCCGAGTGGTAGTAGGGTACTAGCCAAAGAGGGGAAATGTAGCTGTAACCGAGCAACGGGACGAGACCAGAAGAAGAGGAGGGGTAGACCCAAGTATCGTAGGAACTATCGGAAATGTGTGCGTGTCTGACTAGGCAGCCTCGAGCGAAACGTAATCAAACAGAGCAGAGAAATCGACTGTAGCCTGGTGAAAAGTTTTCTCTTACTATGAACCGTGATCCCAGCCCTCTGTAACATGGACACGAGGGTGTTGCCGACCGTGCAAATGTTTAACGAAGCCGCGAAACAAAAGCAGACAAGAGGAAGGGACGGAACCTAAGTAACGGGTGCCCAAGTCCGAATCTATCATAGGGGGGGGGTGCAGCTCACTCAGAATGCGGGTAGTGAAAAGTGACGATAATTTCTCGTGGTGTTGAGATTTCAATCGCCGGGTGTGTAGAGAAGATGGTTAGTGTTGCATAAGGTAGAGATTTTTATTTTTATTTTTATTTCTTTTTTTATCTCAGTTTTGCATTTTATTCATACAACTACCAGGAAAAACCAGACATGCAGCACTAGCTATGGCCAAGAAAAACTTACGCATCTCTTCCCTCATGAGAACAAAGCCACGCCCTCAAGACCCTATGGTATAGGCCCAACTGCACATCTCACCCAAAAGAAGTAGCAAATACTCCTAGCAAGCAAGCAGGAAGACACAGAAAACCCTTCAGAAAGCTCCCCTGAACAAACGAAAGTTTAACAAAAGCAAACCCAAACACTCAGGAAAGACAGAAACTCCACTAAGCGAAAACCTAACAAAGAATGGAAACATCTGACTACAGGCGGCCTCAGATGACCTTAAACAAAGGTCGGCAGCCGACATTACTCCAAGCCCAAGGCGTTGACATCGACCAAGGAGGCAGTGCAATACCACGATAGAGCGTAACCGAGGATGCGACCATAGACAGCCGTGGGGGGCACAAGGCCGGGTGGTAGTAGGGTACCAGCCAAAGAGGGGAAGTCTAGCTGTAACCGAGCAACGGGACGAGACCAGGAGGAGAGGAGGAGGGGTAGACCCAAGTATCGTAGGAACTATCGGAAACGTGTGCGTGTCTGACTAGGCAGCCTCGAGCGAAACGTAATCAAAGAGAGCAGAGAAATCGACCGTAGCCTGGTGAAAAGTTTTCTCTTACTGCGAACCGTGATCCCAGCCGTCTGTAACATCCACGCGAGGGTGTTGCTGACCATGCAAATATTAAGCGAGAACGCAAAACAAAAGCAGAGAGGAGGATGGGACGGAACCTAAGAAACGGATGCCCAAGTCCGAATCTATCATAGAGGGGGGTGCTGCTCACTCAGAGTGCGGGTAGTGAAAAGTGACGATGATTTCTCATGGTGTTGAGATTTCAATCACCGGAGGTATAGAGGAGATGGTTCATATTGCATAAGGTAGAGATTTTTTCTTTTTTTTTTTTTTTTTTTTTATCTCCCGTTTATATTTGTTTGCTAAGCCGGCAGCTAACTAGGTACAAAGTCACCTCAACTCACGCTATGTAGACAAAAAACCTCCAACTACAGTCTATCCTCCATCCCCCTCGCTAAAACCATCTGACCCTGCCCGACTAACCTAAACTACTTTGAGTAGAGGTAGAAAGCGAAAGCCCGGTACTACTGGTAAAAACTACGAGAGAAACAAAGGCCTGAAAACATCGGACCAAAAACCTCCACAGACGTCAACCCCAAGGAAAAGCCCCAAACGACAGTGAGAAACCTATGAACCAAACAAAGAAAACTTCAAGCCCATCTAGAAATCCCAACCCCTTTGACAAAAGGGCGGATGAACCAACCCACTCCAGCATACACAAGGGCCATAGTGACCGGGGCACGAAGCCCAGCCGTAAGAGTCGAGGCGAGGACCAGCGGGAGATCCATATATGTAAGCCAGCACGGCGGAGACATGTGACGTAGGAGCGAGACCCGGTGGCCACCGGAACCCGGACCAGAAAGGATGCATGACACTTCCCCCCAAGGGGCGGAGTCAGAGGCTGAAGGCTGAAATCCCCTAGGAACAAGACAAAGTCAAGACCATCGTAAGGGCACAGAGCCAGGAGAGGAGAGCAGTAGGGTTCCAGCCAAAGATCGTGGAGTAACTGTAACCGAGCAACGGGACGAGACCGGGCGGCGAGAAAGGAGGGGTAGACCCAACACCGAGAAGTACGAGGCAAAGGACCACCAAGGGATCACAGTTTTTCGACAATGTGACCTTACCGACCGTAGCGCTCCGGAGATGGTGCAATACCAGAGAGCAGAGCCACCGGGGCCACTACTTCACCGATAACCCAAAGCTGCGCTATGCCTAAGACGAGGCGAAGGGGTTGCCGACCGTGCAAATGCTAAGCGAGGGCAACGAAGCAAGTGCGGAGAAAGAGGGGGAAGAGCATGAAACCCCATAGACGAAGGCACCCAAATACCTAAGCCATCAGAAGGGAATCAGAGGGAGGAAGGAGGTGGCGGAGCATCACCCTCCTAGGCAACAAAGGCCATCAGAAGAGGGGAGAGGGACACCAAAACCCACGATGATTTCTCATGGTGTTGAGATTTCAATCGCCGGAGGTGTAGAGGAGATGGTTCGTGTTGCATAAGGTAGAGATTTTTTTTTTTCTTTTTTTTTATATCATGTAGTCATTGTTAAGGTACAAGAACTCGCATGCAGCGCTAGCTATGGCGTAAAGAAAACCTTAATCCCAAAAACCAAATAACAAAGTAAAACCTCAAACAAACAACCCCAAACTGTGTCAAGTACTCGACACGATACCAACATACGGAATTTAACAGCAAGAAAAATCAAACCAAACACAGGCTTAATACGAAAAATAATAACACATAAATGTAAAGTAAAAGCTTCAAACAGGACGAAGAGGAGACGACTCGAAAAAGCCCCTAGCCGCTGGGGATGAAGGAACAACCATTGAAACCGGGGACGACAGCTCATATGAGGCCATTGTGGGGGGAAAGTTGGTGCACGTCTCGTTTATATAGGAGGCGAGCCCTAGGAGGAGCTGGGCGGAGGACCAAAGTGGGGAGTCTGCCCCAACGGAGGGCACGCCTTGGAGGTGGCGGGCTCTAGGGAAAGCTTTGGCTTCGCATCGGAGGACAGCGTGGCTGAAGGTCTCATTCTCTTCACCGCAGAGGGGACAGAGAGGGGAGAGATCAGGTTGGGACCAGGTGGGGTGGGCGGCCAGGTAGCTCTTCTGGGCCGGCATTTGATGAATTCGTCCGGCCATGAACTTGCCTAAGCCCATGAACGGGTGCGGAGTCGTAGTGAGAGGAAAGGAGTAATAAGCCGGCGGCGGGACCTTGGTCTTCCAAGAGACTAGCATCATGGCACGGGCCTTACGCTGGAGAGTGAAGTACGAAGCACGCATGAGGGGCTCTGGGGGGAGAGTTGGGAGGTCCGGCAGCAAGGTCGAGCCTAGCAGGGAGAGGGGCGAAAAACCCTCTATGAGGGGGAGGACGAGATGAGCGAGAGCGTCAACCGGGAGATGAGTTCTAACGGGGGGTTTTCGTTCGGGGGTGGACCAGAGGAGGGGCCTAACATTGGGGTCGAGGCCCACGCAAAGAGCCCTTAGGTTCTCCGCGGATCGGTCTGGAAGTGCCGAAGGGAAGGACGGATGGAGGCGGGCGGCAGCCGGGTTGATGGTGGGCGGAGAGCAGCAGAGGCGTAGGGCAGCCATGCGGCGTTTGTGACCGAGGAGGATCGAGAGGGGGGGCAGCGCAGCTTCCGCGGCTAGAATTGTGCTGGGTGTGGCTCTGAAGCAATTTGTGACCCATCTCTGGACGTGATGCCAGTGGATGTCCATTCTTTGGAGGAGTCCTTTGGTAGGGACAAAGAGATCAGCCCCATACGAGAGGATAGGGAAAATAAGCGAATACGCCAGCTTGTGGCAAAGGTGGGGGGAGACCCCGGAGCCTGCCCCAGACATCCTCCTGACGGCCGCGAAGGCGGCTTGGGAGAGGGCAAGATGATGGGAGAAGTGAGCGGTGGTCGAAATATTGGGGAGGAACCAGTAGCCCAGCCAGCGAAGCTGGGTGGCGGGAAAAAAAAACCTGGCCATCCAGGGCGATAGGTGGGGGTTTGGGGTCACCCGGCGGGTCTTTCTGATGCGGGGTACGCCAATGTATCAGTTCCGTCTTGGGGATAGAGAAGCCAACCTTAACTGCTGTGGCTCTGGCCTTCATGACCCCGAAGGTCCTCTAGAGCAGCCTGACATTGGTACGATAAGAAGAGGAGGAAACCGTAATGGAAAAATCATCAACATCGGACAAAATAACCCCTCTGGGAACTGCCACATGTAAACAAGAAACATAAATAACAAACAACAAAGGAGAAATCGGGGACCCTTGAGGGGTACCAACTGTGACAGAAGAAAAAATCTTAGGAGAGCCCTGAAATAACAGACAACACCTCCTGTCGGTTAAAAAGGAAAAAACCCAAGAAACTAAATAACGATTCACCATCTTCCTGCGAAGGAGGGAGCAGAGGATGGAGGCATCAACATTGTCGAAACCACCTTTGATGTCAAGAAAAAGAGAGGAAACTTTCCTGCGGGACCTTTGCAGAGTGCGGACAGAGTCGATCATTGCAGCACAGGCGTCAAAGGAAGAAAGGGTCGGGAGGGAGCCACATTGGTTGGGGGATAAAAGCCCTTGGAACCGGGCGACAGCAGAGAGGCGGGAGGCGACAATCCTCTCGAGGATCTTGGAGACCGTTTCCAGAAGGACGATAATTCGAAAAGAGGCCGGCGAGTCATAGGAGGCCTTTCCAGGCTTGTCGAGAACTACACCGTGCGCTCGTTTAAGAGAGGCGGGGTGGTGGCCGTACACTAGGAGCGGTGAAAGAAGGGTGGTCAGAATGTGGGGGCAGGCTTTATGCAGGGCCTTCCAAACAGAGTAGGGAATAGTATCTGGACCGGGGGCGGACGACGGAGAGCACTTTGAGAGAGCAGCGGCTATCTCCTCCCTGGTGAGGATTGGGACATCACCGAAGGCGTGGAGATTAGCAGGCAGAGCGGGGGAGGGACGAGTTGGAAAGAAGTGAGCCAGGAGCGAGGAATTGATATCCGACGGAGTGTGGGCATCGGGAAACGATGGAAAGCGGGAGACCGGGCGGCCCAGGGAGAATTTCTTAACTGTCCATATGGAGCGGGGGATGGCATCGGCCAGGAGAGATCTCCAATGGGAGTTCTTTGCGTTCTTAATTGCTTTGAAGTACCCATTCTTTGAGAGCTTGGCTGCTACCCTATCCTGTGGAGAGAGGGAGGCCCTGGCCTTGCGGGACGCGGAGTGGTACTCACGACGGAGGGTTGAGAGCAGTGGCGACCACCACGGCTTGGATCTGCTTGAAGGACGAGAGAGAGGAGTGTGGCTGATCAGGAGCGAGGTGACTGAGCGAAGGGCGCAATCAAACCAGGCCTCGAGGGCACAGCGGGGAGGGTTGACTGGAGGGGGGGGAAAAGCAAGGGCATCAAGGAGGGGGGAGAGGGCCACCCAATCTGTCAGCAGCCAGTTGGGGGCGGGGGGAGGAGGATGCAGCTTGGGATGCTGCAAAAAGATAGAGATAGGAACATGATCCGAGCCAGAGGAGGGCAGAAGCGTGTCCCACCTTTGAACAAAAGGACGCAATAAAGAAGAAGAAAAAGCAAAATCAATAACAGAAGGTCTGGCAGAGCCGCCAAGGGGGAACCTCGTGAAAACCCCCGGGGTATTCAGGAGAGAAAAGCCCAGCTCGGACGCTCTTTGAAAAAAAGGAAAGGACAAGGCCAACTCGTGTTGGGAGTGGCGACGAAAGGGGTCCGCAAGGGGATGGTGAAGGTTAAAGTCTCCAACCACGAGGAGGGGGAGGGAAGAAGAAGGAAAGGCAGCAAGAGGCGACACCGAAAGGTCACCCCTCCTCTTGCCGGGTAAATTATACAGGTTCAAGATGCGAAAGGAAGGAAAACCAACACCAAACAAGTCATTTGCGAACACATCAAGCGAAAACACATCATTCCTCTCCACAGAGCTGGGGAGGAGGGAAATTTCTTTCTGAAAAGCCAATGAAACGTAAAAAGCAACTTTGGGTTTGGGGGATGGTGAAGAAGGGAAGTAACTATCAAAACCTTGAAAAGACGGAAGGCGACCCTTCCAGAAGGGGGGATCTTGGAGAGCCACAATGGCCGGGTAGTTTGGGGAATCCGCAAAAGAATTAAACAAAGAAAGAAACACATTCCAGCTCCCTAGGCAGTTGTGTTGAACAAGATGAAGTGAGCGGAGGGGGGCCGGCCCCCTCAGGTTTTCGGAAGTGGTGTTGGACATTTATCGGCGCGAGGCCGAAGTGTCTCTAGGGGCAGGGGAGGGGCTAGGGTCCACATCGGGGAGTGGGCGACCTGACCTTGAGGGAGGGCGGTATGACGAGAAAGACGGCATCGGTTTGGGAGTGACAAGAGGATCGGTTCCCGAGGGGATAGGCCTGGCTTGAGGGGTGCTGGGCATCTGGTCTTGAGGGGGGGGAGGGGGGGCTGACTCTGAGGTATCCATGGGATCGGAGACACCAATTGTGCCTGCGTCGGTAGGGGTAGTGGGGGGGCGTTCAGGGCAGTCCCTGTCTCTGGCAGAGTGAGGGCCGTGGCAGTTTGGGCACTTGGCCGGCGAGGCTATGCAACAGCCGAGGATGGGGCGAAGGTTTCCTTCTTTAGGACAGGTAGGGTTTGAACAGCGGTGGTCGGCTTTGGAGTGAGGGCCGCCACAGAGCTGGCAGGCGGTTGATTCCTTGCAAAGAGGTTTTAGATGCCCGAATTTCCAGCAGTTGAAGCACTGACTTTGAGAGTTGGAGGAGTAGGCTCTTTTGACTTCGCGATTGTCGCCAAAGAGGAGGATACGGGGGGGGTCTGTCATGCGCCACGCCAAATCCGCTGGGACATGGACGACGACTGAGAAGGCTTTCTTACCATTAGTTCTGGCTTCACGGTCAGCATTGAGGAAACGAGAGCGGGTGATAATCAGATTTTTTGCGTTATCAACGCCGGCACGTAGTAGGGGGTGGAGCTCCTCGTCTGAGTCAGGGTGAGCGTCCATGGGGATGCCATGGATGGCAAACTGTACGTCAGTGGGGGCATAACGGAAATGTTCCCAGGGGTTGTCATTTACTGGGAAAGATTGGTTAAGCCTGGCAGCGAAGGCGTCAAAAAAGGGAGCGTAGCAAGAAGCGGGAACAAGGGGATCAGCCACAGTGAGCGAAACGGCGCCTTTTGGGCTAACCGAGACTCGAAAGGACCTTGGGAGATCAGAGCCAGCCTCGCGAAGGACAGAAGCAGCGATGTCAGGGAAGCGGACGCGAATGGAGGATTCCAGAGGGTGGGGACAATGGGTCGAACGAGGGGCGAAAAACCTTCTAGCAGCGCTGGGGAGAGGAGCAGGACCCTTCGGGGAGGCATCCTGTGCGACCGCCGCGACTTTGTTAGCAGAGGTGCTGTTGGGGGAATTCTTACCCTTTGCCTTGGCCTTGGCCTTATTGGCTCTGACTGCGGCATTAAACTCAGAGGTACCACCGTGAATGACTTGAGCGTATGATTTTGCTTGGGGGGGGCATGAGGAGCGGGGGGGGGGGCCTCGGAGGAGGGAGCGAAGATGAGGGACCAGAGGGGCCAGGGTGCACGGGAGGGGGGGGTGGGGGAGGCGCGCGGGCCCCTTTCTGGGGGGCAGCAGCAGCAGGGGTGGCGACCATTCTGTGTGACAAGTCCCGGATGGCATCGTGGACTTCACGGAGTTGCTCGTTAGGGGAGGAATTGGCGACTTGCGACTGCAGGTCGTGGACTGACGATCGGAGCTCCTCCAATTGGGAGCCGAGTGAATTAACCGCGTGGAGGGAGGCACACAGTAGAGGGAGGAGGGAGCTTTCGCCGATCGAGAGGCTGTCGCACTCTTGAGGGGTCAGAGAAGGTAGTTGTTCGGGAGTGAAGCTGATGAGGGAACGAGTTCGTAGAAACAAAGAGGCCAGAAAGCGAGCCTCAGAGGAGATCTCAGAGGTGGAGGGAGTGACAGAGGAAGGCCCAGCGTGGGGCTGGAAGAGCGAGATGGGGGGGCCAAGAGGGTCCATGGCAGGATCGAGGGGGCGTGAAGCCCAATGTAGATGGATGAAGGGGTGAGGGTGGGGATCGTGCACTAGAAACTGTGGTGTTGTAAAAGCTATGGTCAGGAAAATAGGGGGCGCGGAGCGTGTTGCATAAGGTAGAGAAAGACCCCCTCTCATATATCCTGCGAACAGGAACCGGTCGGACGGACGGCCGCGACGTATTCAGTGTTACAAGATGGGTCATCTTGAATCTGGGTTTTAGTGAGGGGACACAACTCCCGTGGCGACCAGTGTTGACCTAGCGGTCCAACGTTGGGGCCAGAGGGGGGTGAGTTGTATTTTTTCCAAAGGAGATTTTTGCGCTAGGTAGGGTAACTTGTCCCTAGAAATGTACCGGGGAGCTCTGTACCTAACATGAAAGAGATAAAATATCTCTTAAAAACAATATAGACTTAGAGGAATAATCCTGAAAGAATAAAGACTTGAAGCTATCGTAAGATAAGGATCAAGGAGGATGATTGGCCAAAAGCCCAGATGTGACGAGTCACTCGAAGTTGAAATTTCAATCGCCGGGGTTGTAACAGACACCGTTCCTGACTTCGATAGACTTATGCTCACACCCTAGCACTATTCGAGTACGGTATTCGAGTATTCTAACAAAATCGTGCTCGGAGAGCTCTCGCGAGCCAATCAAAAGCCATATTAATCACCCTGGTCGTGTTCGTTATGTGCGAGATTATACGGCATCTTACCATCGTTGGAAGTTTAGCATGTTCGATCGTGCGGCACCGACTTACGGGACCAAGTAGAAAACTTCGGCCTTCGAGTTTGATCGTTGGCTTCCATTCTGAAGGAATTTTGTCTTCTGCGATACCACTACGGATAAAGCTCGCCATAATCCTTGAATCGCTCACACTCGAACAGGTTCCTTCCTAACTTACGGTATTGAATCTGGTTCATGTTTTACTTGTCACAACTTATCAGGATTTCTTTGGTTATGATCATTTCATACTCTATGATTCTAGCTAGATGCCAAAGTGCTAGATATCCCCATCCATTTTTGACAACCCATGCAATGAACTCGAAAGCATGAATAACAGGACAAAAAAATAATGAAAAAAATAATAGTATGTATAGATATCCTGTCAGTAAAATAATTCAGACAGTTACCGTTCGCTCCGCCATCCAAAAATGAGACCAGAAAATAATAATAAAAATAAAAAAGGGAAAGAAAAGCAAGGGTGTGGAGGTGGGCTATAGGAAAAGGGGGGACAAGACAGAAAGGCAAGGTTGAAAATACAGCCGGTGGGGATAGTGGTAAGGGAGTAGAACAAACGACAATGAAAATCAAACAAGCAATTGACGCCCCACCCGTCTTTCCAAACTAAAAATTAATAGAGGAAAACAGAAAACCCGATAATGAGCAAACGCAAAGGCAAAGCAAATCCCCCCCTCATCAAAGCCCTAGCCTAGCCGCCCGGCATATCGCTTTGAGATGCTGAATCATGTCTCCATCTCACAAGATATACCATCCTCGTCCATCGCCGCCTCCTGGTCTTGCTCCATGGCTCCGGATGATTCTTCTGATGTGGCTCGCGGAGCCCTATAGAATTCCCCTAGGGAGTCTGCGGGAGGGGAAAACGAGAATACCTGATCTCTGTTAGCCAACAGGTCGGGGGGAGGGGGAGGAGAAAAACTTCAACATACCTCCATGATGGTCCTAGTAGCTCTAGAAGCCAAAATAACCGCTTTCTCCTCTTCGAATGCAACCCTCCATACGGCATCTGCTGGGCTCGAAAGCTCCCTCACGAGCTGACCAGTCCTCAGATCCCAGACCTTCACTCTTCCATCGGATCCGCCGCTCACAATTCGAGTCTCATCAAATTGAAGGGATGTGACACTATTATCATGGGCAGCGAGCCGGTGTACACATGCATACTTCTCCAAACTCCATACGCGGACTGATCCATCTGATCCGCCTGTTACGAGAGTGTTTCCACGCATTTGGAGCTGGCCAACAAGTGATGTGTGGCCCTGGAGAACTGCCAAGCAATTTCTAGAAGACCGGAAACAAGGATCAGAACATGCCTGCATCGGGAAAGGAGTGGATGTCACAAACCCAGTATGAGGATCCCAAATTCTAACAGAGGTATCAAGCGACCCAGTAGCAATACGGTTACCATCGAAAGCTATAGCGTAGATTTGACTGAAATGACCAGAAAGCGTTCTCAGGCATGTACCCTTTGATATGCTCCAAACCTTTGCTGTAGTGTCATAGCTTCCGCTAACAACCAAATCACCGTGGATCTCCAAGCACCGAACACTGGCCTGATGTCCCACTAAGACGTTCAAACAGACTCCCTTCTCAATATCCCATATCCGCAAGGTAGTATCGCGGGACCCGGATATCGCGGTCTTGTGATCACTCATCTTCAAACACCTGACTGTCGAGGTATGACCACGCAGAATGGCTTTACAGTCGCTGTAATCACAGTGGTTAGCTCGATTAGCTCAATTACACAAAATAAAAATAACAAAAGACGCCTACCCCTTCTCCATATCCCACACTCTGACATCCCTGTCGCAGCCACCACTTACTAATGTGTTGCCCCAAGGGACCATTGCCCAAACGCCCATTACATGTCCAGTCAAGGTTCGAAGAAGCTGCCCATCTGCGTCAAATACATGAATCTTGGCGTTGTCCAAGGCAATGACAATGTATTCAGGTGTTAAATGAAGCGACGTCACAACGCCCTGATCAGGTGTAATATGTCTCGCTATCGCCTTTCCACCAGTCCTCCATGCGGTCTCTACCATGTATCTCTGCTTGAAGTGGGATTTGTAAGAAGTAACCTTTGGTCGCCCCCTCTTTGCCCTCAGGCTCTGGGGAGAAATTTCGGACGTGAATCCGGAGGTAGATGGGAGGGCATGCGCAAACGTTGCTTCCTTAGGAGAAATTGGATTGGCTGAAAACAGAGCAGAATCGTGATGATGCGTTTGGTTGGACATGCTATACCCGGCAGCACCGCTGAGACGTCTGTAGCTATGCTTCTCACAAAGTTTTTTCCATGTAAGATCATCACTTAGAAGGCCATGCCAATGTTTGGATACTTGTGATGCTCTTGCTAGTGTTTTCGGGTCATCGATGAATGAGATTACCTAGAAATAATTTCAGCTTATATTCAATTCAAATCGTTGACTAAGTGTTAGATCCTACTCTTAAACATAGCTCATTCGGCAAAGACTTAAAAGGATCCTTCTTCAACCGAGGCGAGACATAATTAAGCACGAAACTGAGTTGCTGCGAGTCGCAAAGATTCAAGATTTCGGCTAAAAATCTTTGCCGTTCCTGGGAATCCAGTCTACTAAAGTGAGGTCTAGCATCCCTTAAAAAGGCGTCTTCATTCTCACTCGCAGTGGACCATGTCGGTAAACGATGGATTTGAGGTGTTGGCGATGGCGCTGGGGTTGGTGGACTTGCAGGTGCGGATGGAAGAAGATTTTGTAAGGGCGACACAATAGGACGTGTCGGTGTAGGTAAAGGCCGGGGATGTGAATGTGTTATTGCCTCTGGTCTCCTTGATGTCCCGGACAGGCGACCCGGGCGTGAACTCATACCGGATATTCCACTGCCGTCCATATCGCCAGTATCCGAGTCCAACGTTCGACGTGCGCTAAAACTCAGGGGTCTCCTACTATAGTCACCCCCTTCCATTTTCCAATGATAGAATTTAATAAAGGCAGTAGCTTTTTGAACAGGGCCACCACAGTTCCCTCAACGTCGTATCTACCTAGGGGGGTTGGCTTTTGTTAAGGTTTAAGGCGTAAAGGGCTGCGGAATTCAAAGCTTGCTAGGTCAAGCGACGAGGGTATCTAAATGTGGACTGGTAACCACAACTTTATAAAGGAGAATAAACAACCGAGGGTGTATTTTAAACCAAGGGTACGGAATTGAACGGTTTTGTACCAGATTCTAGTTATCTGCAGCCAGCAAAAATGAACGGATGATGGTGATGATGATGAATGAACGGACGGGGGCGCGGTCGCGACAATAGGGCGTTAGGCAGGAATCGGACAAGGCAGCAAAGGGAAGGATTTTAAACAAATTTGCACTCAAAACTGACGGAAACCTTGAGCAAAGTAAAAACCGAGCAGAATACAGAGACAGCGACTAAGGTTAAATCTCGAGCATAAGCGGGGGACAATAGATGAGTGTGTAGATGTAAGGATGGAAGAAGTGGATATGGCGGTTGAAATAGATGAAGGAATGCTGCTGCGTTGCAACGTGCTGGCTTCGAGTGCGCAGGTGAGGATGGAGGAGTGGGGGAAGTTGAGGAGAGAAGGCGTGGAGATGCCCGTGAGTATGATATGTATTGTATACGATGTGAAGTATGTGTGTTTGAGTTTGTCTGTAGACAGGTTCAGAAGGAGTTTGATGGGGGAGTTCTGAATTTTGGCCGCAGAGGCAAGGCGAGACGACTGGGGGGCGAGAAGTTCAAGGAGCAGAGGTGATAGGAAGGGGTCTGATTGAAAGCGAAAGAATAGGGAATTAGAAAGACCCTTTCTCAGGTTTATTTCGTTTTATTTTTTCCTTCTCAATGAAAAGGAGAGGGGGGGTTAGAGTGAAAGTGAGGAAAGAAAGAAAAAGGAAAAGAGGAGAGAATAGTAGGGTGCGTGTCTCCTCCTGTCTGCAAGCGGTGTGTGGGGTGGAGGTTGAAGTGATAGAAGAGAGCGAGTGACACTCTATTTCTCCTCTTCCTACATGGTATCGTGCCTCAAAATCTACCCAACTAAGCGCAAGGGGCGACCGTGCTTGCCAAATACAGTACCGGCAGTCGAGCAGAAATGCTCACAGAATGATATTGGCAAATAGAATAGAACGAAGGAAAAAAACTGATGTGCTGACAGGTACAATTTTGTCTTTAAATTCTATGCAAATTCCAAAGAGGAAAGCAAAGAGGCGAAAAGAAAAAAAAAAGAAAAAAGAAAAAGAAAGAAAACTTCAACCTGAAAGGTCTGACAGGAAACGCACCCCAACTCCAGGCAGTATGATACTGGAGGGAGTGAGGGTACCGGTAGGAGGAAGGAGGAAGGAGGGGTGATTACCGGCGCTGGCATGCGGAGAGGGTGGGAAGGCCCACTGACCACCGCTTCGCCAGCCAGCAAGGATGATCTGCAGAATGTAAAATAGATTTATGATACCTGACCTGTCTGACGAACCTATTAAGGGCGGCTCGCCATGTCCACCCTAAACGCCTACTGTGCAAAACAGAAGTTGCGATGGAGCAAAAGGGCGTTAAGACCGCTGGTGAGCTTCTCCATTCCGCACTGGCTAATGGCCGATCAGCGCAGCATACGAAAAGAACCAACCCCCAACGTGAGAGAAGTGCAGGGGCTTTGAACCCTTTCTCCTGACCTTAAGCTCTCGCTCCATCAGTCGATATCGCCACAGGTGGCAGCGTAAGACTGAACCCCAGAAAAAAAAGTAACAAGATGAGAGTGAGAGGCGCCAGACGAGGTCGAGGGGAAGAGGGGTTAAAATGGCGACAGAGAAATACAGCACCCAGCCTACCATACCTTATGTCTGCAAGAGTAATAGGACTTAAACCTATCGTATATCTAATACTCCAAACGCCACACACTCCTGACCCTGATATTGAGATCTGAGATAAAGGAGTGTTCTTGTATCCTTACCACTGAAGGGGGCTGAGACTGGCAGGAGCTGAACATTCTGCTAAAAGAACTCTTGATCAATGATGTGCGAGTACCGGTATGACCCAAGCTTACTTCCAAACCCAACTAAATCAAAGCTCTACTACCGGACGGATCATTCCGCCATCGTAATTAGTTTTCGGAGTATAGTGACCTATGGGCGCATCAAATTCTAGCGCTATTCTTTCCCCAAGCGGCGCTGGCAGCTTAGCTTGCCGCTGCGGTAACGATGCCGGTAGCCCTAAACCAAACACCATGCAATAAACGATACCAGTACCGGTATATCTGGGCACTGCTTCAGTGGTCCAAGAGAGTTAATCTAATAATATTATGATACCTTAGAGTTCGGTGCCATAATATTTCCTAGTCCTCTCCCTTTTCGTAGTAATCTGTAGTAGGTGGGCTGGGGATCGAGACATCATAGGTGGTCACTCGTTGGTATCACTTTCTGCGGACTTACACCCTTCGGGATCGAGTAATTTGATTTGAAGCATGTTTTATATGAGATATACTATTACCATCGTGATCGCGTTCCAATATCACCGCCCAAAAGCCAATAGGAAACGGCTCTGGACGTGCTCATGCCATCGTATCAACTTTTTATCTTCGGGGCGAATCATGAATGCCGAGCTTGTGCAATTATGCGTATCCCGAAACGGCAGAGACTAAACAAAAGGTATGAAGAAGGAGGGAAAGTGAAGGGGGGGAGAAAAATGAGGAAGAAAAAGCTAGAAGAAAGTACAATCCGAAATGAAAAACTAACTACATAGCCAACCTTGGTTGGAATAGCCTCGTTAATAGCGTCTAGCGAAAATGCTTTCATTGAGGCCGGGTATCCGATCTCACACTCTTCATTTCTCCATATTTGCCTCTCTCCTTGGTGGTGTCATATGCTTGGAGGAGTCGCGACTGCCCTTCGTCCGCCTGAGAAAAGGCATATCCTCTCTGTTTCCGCATTCGTTGTACTTGGCGTACCTTACGAATAGCTTTCTGAAATTGTTCCATTCTATCAAATGATTAGCATTTGAGTATTAAAAGCTAGACTCTGGCTTTACCTTGGCCTATAATCCTGAATGTTATACTTTTGGATCTCCTGAATGTGGTGATAGGTTTGTGGGAAGTACATGCGCTTGGCACTGCGCGGGTGTTAGCTTATCCTGCGCAAGGGATATCGACTACCCATCAACTTACTATTTCCAGGCAAAATCTCGGATTAAGCATAGGCAGGGGAGAATGACGACCATGGCCCAAAATACTGGTGAAGTAATAAGCCTGCCAAGGATACCGTGATATTCCTCAGAGAAACCGAGCATAGGGGCTACTGTAGCGTATGCGGGCATAAATCCCATCCAGATTAGCATAGAGCCGGGAATAGCCATGACGGCATATTTGGTCCACATACTAAACTCGCGTTAGTAAATCAAGAGGATTTGGTGGGTAATAGATATTGATACGCACTTGGTTACAAGCGCCGCCTTTCCTAGGACGGTAGCCAGAACGGCTGTGTACAGCGCGGTTCCCCATAGCCAATGACCGGCTGGCTTCCCGTCTGCCTGAGGATGGTCGAACAGGAAAATCAATTCCGAAACAATATACAGAACGAGCGAGTGGTAAAATCCGTTCACCAACCATGCCCAAAAACTAGTTTGTTTAAACTAAGAACAGATCAGGACCAGCGGAGTCATAAAGAGGGTGTTTGTGGTAGACGTACGAATAGGCCCTTTTGACTTAACTGATACAATTGCGGGTAACGATCGAGTAATCTTGCACTTATGAATTGATCAAAGACACCCATGACCAATGGAGGCAGGACGGTGAAGAAGACATTGTAGAATGAGAGTGTCCATGATTCATAGATGACTTGCCCGGAAAAGCCATTTTGGAAGGAGAACTACTTTATATTAGGATTGCGAGAATAAAATAAGGTGGGGTGCACAAACCCAAAACTGCGTCATGTACAGGGTAATATTCTTGTAAAACGAGTAAAGGATGACTTTGCTGATACGCTGGTAGCTCCAAGCTCCATGGACAAGCAACAATTTGCGGAGGAACCTGAATTGGCCAATAGCAACGTCTGCGCTACGCGCAGCTTGCAAACCTTCCACACCGCTGATGCCAACGCCGACATGGGCTGCCTGAATCATACTAACATCATTTGCACCGTCTCCGATAGCGAGCAAGATAGCTTTAAGGTGGCGTTTCACGAGCTTGACAACAAGAGCCTTTTGAAGGGGAGAGACACGACTAGAAAAAGCTCAGCAAGATTTTGTGATGTAGGAGCACAGAAACACATACCAACAGATGACAGCCTTGCATAGAACAGCAAGATCAAGGAAAGTCTTTTCTAGATCCCTCTCAAGGGCAAAAGTGAGGGAGCGACCGTCAATGATTAGAGCTAGAGCCTAGACTAATAAGTACAAATTTTGTCATATCGCTGGAAGGCACCTCACCTCTGGCTCAGCACCGGAGCTCTTTTGCGCTTTGATAGCTGCCAATTTCTTACTCAAATCATTTCTTGTGCTTTCCATATCATCTTCATTGACAATGACTAAGTTCATATCTTCACTGATGAGTTTACAACTCATTCCAATGTTGATAGCAGTTTCTTGTCTATCACCGGTCAAAACCCTATGCAACGTCAGTATCATTGCCCATCGGCCTAGAAGGGCATCTGCAGGCAATTTGAGTTCATACCAAACTTTGATGCCAGCGGTTTGTAATGTGTGAATTGTATCAGGAACACCATCTTGGAGTCTGTCTTCGATAGCTGTCGCACCAAGGAGATACAGCTCCTTTTCAATGAGCTCTGCAGCTTTATCAAGTTCCTCTCCACGATTATTTATCGTCGTAGCGGCCTTGTCGTAGATAGCCGACCATTGGCGATATTCTTCATCAGGAATCTCTCGCATGGCCAAACAAAGGGTTCTTAGTCCTTCGGTAGCATAATCCTCTAAGTGCTGGAGTGTTGCCTCAACCATCGGATTGTCTCTTGACAGCCTCTCCATGATAACAGTATCAGCGCCTTTGCAATAAATTCTAACTTTCCCATCAGGGCATCTGAGAATTGCAGACATCCTTTTCCTGGTCGAATTGAATTCGCAGATGTTAAGCAGTTCATAGTCGTATTCCCGACCTTCGACTAGTACGGTGACACTCTTTGGCTTTCGAGCAAGGAAGCGATATCCTAGTTGAACAGCGCCTTCAACGAGAGCACCTTCATCTGGGGAAGCAGCTTGATATTTTATTTCGTTGGGATTGTTGTCTTTGCGCTCCGGGATGACAGTATGACAAGTGGCGAGGAGAGTAAGGAAATGATGCATGACTTCACGGGAGGAGTGAGATTTGAGATTTTCCTTTAGTCTTGTGAAGTCATGTATGCCAACCTCCACACCATCTTGAACGGTTGCACGACGGTCTTCCGGAACCTCATCGGCATAGCATATACCAGCAATTGAGCACTGCCGAAACTCCATCATATTGCAGGTAAGGGTACCAGTTTTATCAGAAAAGATGTACTCAATCTGCCCCAACTCCTCAACAAGGCTCGAAGTTCTACAGACGGCGGGAGTGTCCGTATCCGGATAGTAAATGTCAAGGTCAGAATTGATGAGGAATGCGTGCGAGTATTTAACGATTTCAACAGTGACAAATAAACTGGAATGGGTTAGCGTGGCTCTTAGGGGAGTGGGGGCAGTTAATGCACCTGATAGGAACCAAGTTAGAGTACAGGACCCAGTAAGTCAAAATATCAGCGAAAAACTGACGTACTTTGTTGTTATTTCCAAGATACAAGTAAGACATGGTAGAACTCGCAGTTGCCTAAGGCTTAGTTCAGTTTTCTGGTTCATAATCCGGGGCCAACCGAGGGCTTTGACAAACCTGTTTGATAACATCGCCAATTGAAGAGACCAGAGAGAGAAGTAGCAGAATTCCGACAAGCATGATGATGTCCACATTAAGCTGTCTCTCTACCGCTGTGCGTTTGATAGGCGTTGCAGTAGCATTTCTCATAAGTTTAGTTTCGTGGCCCGTGAATACAACAACGCCATGGACCCAGGGAGTATTTCTCAAGGTGGCTCCTCTAAGCAGCAGTTGGTCAGGACTGAGTGGTAGCTCCTTTTCCCCTCCCCCAACACCTATTGTCAGGGTAGCTTCGTATGTGTAAAGACTGCTGTTTGGTTGCTCGGAACGGATTCTCCCAGAAAGACGGCTCAACTCACTCGGGCTGACCAGATTTGCGGTCTCGGGAATAGCTTGCTTGATCTTCAGATTTGTCTCCCCATCCAGATTGGCGGTTTCGATATAGCATAATCCTTCTGGTTCAGATGATGCCATAAGCACCAAATCGGCCGGAAAGGGCTCTTCTGATTCCACTCTGACTATGTCTCCAACTCGAACATTAATCCATCTCTGTGTCTCGAATGATGTTCCCACCAGTACCCTGGCTTTTGACCTATTCAACTCCTGATCTTGGGTTTTCCGCTTCCAGTCCTCGACAAGTTCCTTTCCTGCTGACACCAGTAAAACGACAATCAAAGGACCAATGGTGGTGTATTTGTTAGTTGGTGAAATGTTGGGAATCTGCTGTAATGCTGCTGTGAACAAGAAAAACAAGTTGGCATACTTGGAGAACTGCTCATAAAGAAACTTCGGGATAAAGGTAGCGATGTTATATTTTGCTGTGGAAATGTGATTGTCGACATATTTTCCAACAGCATTAGCTCGTGGATTGTTGAGGTGAATTACTCGCGGTCCTAACGTTGATGGATCCACCTTCCTTCTGCCAAAACCGAACTTAAATTTGCTCCCGCTGCTCCGTCGCTCTTTTGACTTTTGACCTCCAGACGCGCCCCCTGCATCCCCGCCAGCCGTACCCTTTGGTCGCGCTTCCGTCAGCGGTAAATCCATCTCACTGTATTCCGGTCCCATTCCTAGTGCAGATTTTACTCTCTCCACCACCCCTTGCTGCCGATTCCTAACGTTCCCGTGAGCGGCATCCTGTTGTTCATCACTCGCGGATGCGTAGTGATAACTACTGGCTGGACGGCCTTCGTCAGGATATAACTCTTGGTCGTCCGCATCATAGTAAGGCTGATAATTACCCAATACGGATGTTTGTGAATACGTTCGGTGAGCGGTTGTCAGTCCTGGACCTGGTGGGGAAAGGGATGAGCTGCCTCCTACAAAATCGTCGTAAGAGGTGGAAGCTCTGTGAGCATATTCGTCCTCCGAGATCGCCGGAGGACGGCCTGGATTTCCGTAGCTGCGACCTTGATCATCAAGATCAAGGAGCAAGTCCTGGTTGTTCGAGTTGCCCGCCATACGATTGGGCTACCCCGTGGGTTTCAGGCGGGATTTTGGCTTGTCGCACAGATGACGAAAAGCCTGTCTTCGTCGATTAACAGTGGTTAGTGAGGGGAAGGTATGTTGAAAGAAAAGGGTGAGGCGCTGTAGGGAAACTCTCTCTTGGTCGTCTCTATTTTGTGGGTGAATCGAAAGTGGGAGGTGTGAAAGTCAAACTAAAGGGTAATCTCATCGCCGCTCGGCATGCGATAAACAGAGAACAACAGAGCTAGAGTGGGGAAATAGGAAGAGGGAAATGAAGGAATAATTGATCAGGAAATCAAACTGAAAAGGGGAAGAAAGCTTGGAGTCTTTGCCTCTGGGTGGATGGTTGACACCTGAGTTGACAGATCAGGGTCATTAGGCTAGGTACCAGACTGTAAATTTCAGTTCTGCAAAGCTGATAGCTGATCGCAGTGTGCAGGAGTGGGCATGTTGAAACTTTGGGTCATAGAGCCACTTTAGGGTAATTGTGGCGAAATAGTAATTTCGTACGATATTACTATTTTCCTTTTTAGAGCTTAAGGTTAGGAAGTTGCTACAAGTAAAATGGGATGATGGGCTTTTTTTTTGATTGAATTTTTGGTTTTTCCTATCGCCCACTTTTTTCATGCTTTCATTGATCCGTCAATCACTGTCATTCTTTCACTCTCATTCCATCCTGCGGATCTTGGGTTGTGGCTGGGGGGACAAAGCCCTACCTATTTTTGGCTTTTTCTGACACAGCTAGCGAGCCCACCGGGGAAAGCTCCATATTGTCGCTACAAATATGATAGCTTACTCTCTAGAACTCTAGTGCCGGGACTGAGTAAGGCTAAGAGAATCAAGCTGTACGGGAATTAGCTGATTAAGGAAGACCTTTCAAAAAATAAACCACGGAATATAAATTACGGTAGGTTACTGCTAAATATTAATGAACGACGGAAGTCTATAAGATCCGCAGCTGCCTTTTCTTGAACTGCATCGCAGTGCGATTTTGCTGTAGTTTTTTTTTTTTTTTTGATATTTGTCTTCCCTTCTGCGCCTATTATGTCTCCATCATCTTCGATAGCACAGGAGATGCAGGAAATCAGGCAGAAGAAGAAGAAGAGCGTGTTCCCCTTCTCATCCAGAGCGAGGATAGGGAGTAGGGAAGGGCTCCCTTGAGAGGGAATGAACTTCCTTTAATCCTGTGGCGCTTCGAGTAGGGATAAAAAGGCCCGCGTCAAGAATAATTATTGAAGCATGCTCGATAAAGTTTACAACGAAGGTTAGCTGTGATAATGCATTCCTTTTCTCGTTTGAGATAGGGTTTTTTTTGTCGGGTCGGGTGATTTGTATCGGATGAATTATGAAAATCTAGGGCACTTGTCCTAAAGTATAACCTAAAAACTCTTAAAACAAAGAAACCAACCTCTGGTCAATGCCTCCAATTCTATGAGACAGTCCAATCAAACATGCTCTACCAAAAACAAGAAAGGCACTGTACTGGTATGCTATCATAACAGGGAATAACTACTCGAGTACCCTACTAGTACTGTGCTCGAGTACCATTGCGGGGTGCAATTCATGTTTTGCGATTTTGGCACTTTCAAAAGCTGGGGCAGGATGAAAAAGACGCCAAGCCTGAAGAATGGATTTTTGCAGCCTTGGCACTGGCATCCATGGGTATAAAAGGGATTCCTGCCCGAACTTTTCTTCTTCCCTACGGCAATCCCTTATCGCCCTGATCAGATTTTTTCCACCGGTCTGGGCCATTTACATTTTGCCTAGAACATGGGCAACTGTCCCTCGCAAATTTCGCTAACAGTATCTAATTCACTTCCACCTGGTACAAGTTTGGTATGTCATGTTCCTTCAGAAATCTCTTAGTGGACTTTTCAATTGCTAACGTAATCTCCCTTGAGTGTATAGATAGTAGTCTTGCGGACAAATATTAGTGGATAGTTAGGAATTTTTTACATGCATAACCTTTCTCACAAATCGGGCCTTTTCTCCTCCAACCCCTATTGCAAAGCGGGATACTAGTGACATTATACTTTCTCACTGCATTGCCTCTGCTTTCACAAGGCCTGTGTTCATGGATCTTTGTTATTTAATACCAGTCTTCGAAATGTGGGGCAGGAAACCATTTTCCTCCGTAGTTCCTACCAAAGCCATTTTTGTGGAGTCTGTGGAACAATGGCGGACCTAATAACCTCCTTGGGGGATAGGTCAGACGAAGGTGGGTGTGGACGGCATCAGTTCGGAGAGAATGGCTGGCGTCGCCCAGGGCTGAGCTTTTCATAGGTTGGCCATGACTAGACCTGTAACTGCGCTTCCGCTGAGACAGTGGAGATGGAGTGGACAAAAAAGATTAGTAAGTTAGATGTTCTGTGAAGGGTAAGTGAAAGGCGTTTGATTGGGCCCATCGCATCTGAGTGGTAGCGAGGTGCTTGTTGTTTGTCACCATCCCTTCTGGGCATGTATGAACCATACGGTACCAATCCCCCAAGACCAGAACAATTCTGTAGTACCGTAGCCCCATTTAACGGATTTGCTGTAAACGACAGGGTGGTCTTCAATTGGAGTGATTCTGGGAACTCGGAATTCGGGGGGGCAGAGGTGGGGCTCGCTGGAGGCTTCAACAATTGGAAACCGAAGTGGTGGAATCATTACATCTGGAGGGACAGAAAGGGGACCGATTTGGATAGCTGGTGTACTATAGACATTCTAGGCTCTCGAGACGTGTCACTGGCAGCAGTCCATTACTCGAGTACATATTTAAATGTGAGCTTCGTTCAGGAGGTCAAGGGGTTGAAATTTCCTGAAGACACTGGCAAGTGTGGGGGCAAATTTGTTATTACTTGCATCCCGTGTGGTGGGGTTTCTAGACCCCAAGACCCCACTTGCCCCGGCTTGAACAACAAAGTTGAAACGCTCCAGCACCCGGTCGAACACCAGTTGTCCCCCATATCGGCACTCGCACAGATCATTGTATTTCCGAGTTGGCTTTGAACTTCTGCATTTCTACCCGAAGAGTAACCCTATCTAATTGGCCCAACGACTCCTTTATAAGTCTCGCATAGGCCACGACACAGTAACAGTCACCGATTCCTTTCTCTTTCCTCCTCGTCTCGAACTGGGGGCTACATATAAAAATAAGGATCTTGGGCTCTCATTATGCAATCAGGAATTACTGGTCAGTCCTTCTTGAGCACGAAGACTCTATTCGAAGCCCCTTGCTAACAGTTTGGGTATTTAATTAATAGCATCCCAGGAGCTTCTGGATGCTTTCCGAGCTGTTGTCTTAGATTCTAGCGTGCGCGGCCTTATCGTGGGAATCGAAAATGAAGCTCTTGTGTCTAAAGAAACTCTCCTCTCCGCCGGCTCCTTCGATGATGATCTCGGCCAATTGGATGGGCTTCTGATGGATAACCAGCCAGCGTATATTATTCTACGAAGAAGGGATCGGGATTCACGTGTTACACCATTTATCTGCATTGCTTATGTTCCTGACATAGCAAATGTGAGGCAGAAGACGTTATTTGCGTCTACTAGGAATACTCTTCTCAGGGAGCTTGGGTCCGATCGATTTGGGGAGTCTATTTTTGCTACTACGAAGGAGGAGCTAACAGCGGAAGGGTTTAAAAGACATGACGCTCATCTAGCAAAGTACATTGTCCCTCCCGAAATCCCATGAGACAGTCTTTGCTAAGAGTATCGCAGGCCAGCGCCGCTTACAGAGGAGGAAAGAATCTTGAAAGAAGTTAAGGAGGCGGAGGCTGAAGCCTCGACTGGGGCGTCAATGAAGAAGGCTACTAGCAGGGGGGTGGTTACACCTGTGACTGAGGAGGCTCTTGAGGCCCTGAGAAACCTAAGGTCTGGGGGATTTATCAATTTGGTGCAGCTGGTAAATCCTTTCTCTCTTGCATGCTCTTAAGGTATACTAATCTTCGGTCCTCCAAGGCCGTAAATATCGAAAAGGAGCAGATAGAGCTCGCCAGCGCGAGTACTGCTGCTGTTGGAGATTTTACTAGGGTTATTCCTGACGATACCCCGCGGTATTCATTCTTTTTATTCAATCGTAGGTCTTCTCCCTCAGTGAGCGGATGCAGGTCTGACAACCCCGTAGATGTGTTCGAAGGACAGCAAGAGTCTCCAATAGGTAGTCCCAAAACTCTGACTTAAGTGATATCGAGTATGATAGCATCTAATATGTCTGTAGTATTTATCTACACTTGCCCGCCCCAAAGCAAGATCAAGGAGAGAATGATCTACGCTGCTTCTCGTGGGAGCGTAGTGGCTTTGGCTGAGGCGGATGCTGGTCTTAAGATTGCCAAAAGGGTCAGTATCAGAAACTCTTTAGGGTGCTTAATTGTTGGTAATTCAAAGATGCTGTTTCTAACAATTCAATAGTTGGAGGCTTCATCTGCCAGTGATGTTAGTGAATTGCAGCTCCTTGAGGAATTTCATCCCAAAAAGGAAGAGAAAGAGTCTTTCTCGAGACCTAAGAGGCCAGGGCGTAGATAGCGTTGTTACAAAGGCCAGGGGGATTGGACGTCGATGGTGTGATGAGAGAGAATAAAGGCCCACTATTCCAGCTTCGCAAACACTTGAAGAAAATGATTTTGTTTCCAGTGATAAACTAGATTTATGGTGAATAGAGTGGAGGTGAGTGCTGTAGTAAATGAACTTGTATCAATACTGGTGAGGTCTATATCTACAAACTGTAGCTTCTAGAAATTATCCGGAACAGCGAGGTGCGACTGTGCTAATCCAAACCCCTGTCTGTGATGTGAGTATGGCGCAATTTCTCGGGTGCACAGAATTTCGTTGTTTTTTTTTACCCTTCGGAGGGAGACACCTGGGATGCTCAAGGGTTAGGGTTATCTCAACATCGTTCTCGGATTGGGATCCCAACTCTTCCACATCCCCCTGAGACAAGTGAATTCGGAGAAGATCGTAGGGGCTAGCAGGGGATTGAAGCTTCTTGACAGCAGTTAAAGCGATCTTGCTATTCCCCTTTTGTTCACTACAGGGCTGTCTAGGGAGCTTTTGTTTCAAAACGGAGATTAGAACCCTGCACGAAGATACTCAAATTTATCGAGTTAATACGGCACTCGAGTGCTCTCACCACCACCACCACCACCACCACACCATCCCTTTCCTTAGATCATCATTGCGATGAGAAGAGTAGTAGTAACAGGCGTGGGGGCAGTCACTCCTCTTGCTGTCGGTAAGTGCTGCTCACCCCAAATTTCACGGGCCCAGGCTGATGGATACAGGCGCCGCTAAGTCCTGGCAACGACTCGTAGAGGGCCAGTGTGGTATTAGATCCATCAAAAATCGGCCCGAATTCAATGGCATACCTAGCCAAGTCGCCGCTACCATACCGTTCGGCACATCTAGAGATGGGGGGTGGGATCCCAACGAATGGCTAAGAGGAGGAGATGCACGAAGAATGGCGCTTTTCGCGCAATACGCAATTGCGGCAGCGGAAGAAGCACTGGGTGATGCCCGGTGGAGGCCAACAAGCCAGGACGAACGGGAGCGAACTGTACTTCACCTTTCGAGGTCTAGGCTTAATGGAGAGAGATGAGAAGGTTACTTATGGGTCATAGGGGGTCTGTTTAGGATCTGGAATCGGCAGTTTAAACGATATGTACGATGCCTCAACGACTTTCTCGGAAGGCGTGAGTTGTGATTTTTTGGAAAAAAAAACAAAAACGCCCTGGCTAAGGAAATCTTAGGGCGTTAAGAAACTGAGTGCCCTTTTCGTTCCCCGGCTGCTCATAAATCTTGCTGCCGGGCACATCACTATGAAGCACCGGTTCCAAGTTAGTTCTTATTTCTACTCTCTCTCCCACTTTCGCTTATTCTCGTTAGAAAAAGTCCTGTCAGTCAAGTTCAACTCAGAGTAAGCAGAGAGGGCGTGGGCGCTAGTTTCAAGACACCAACAAGGCCAGAATAGGAATTTTTAGAGGACTCAGAGCTCCACAATCGTCATTTGCTTTTGGAAGCTTAAATGACATCAAATAGGCTCTTTTTGGTTTAGCAGGTAGCTTGAAACTGGCCTCCGCGCTCTCTCTACTTACTCCAAGTTGAGCTCAACTGGCAGGACTTTTTCTAACGAGAATAGTGCAACTTCTAGGCTAAGCAATAACATCTCAAGGGCCCTAACCACGCTGTATCCACCGCTTGCACGACGGGTGCGCACTCCATCGGCGACGCTAGCCGTTTCATACAATTTGGCGACGCAGACGTGATGATCGCCGGGGGCAGCGAAGCGTGTATTCACCCCCTAGGCCTAGCGGGGTTTTCCCGATTAAAGAGTCTGTCATCAGACTCTAATAGTCACCCGGAGCGATCTTCTCGCCCCTTCGACCGTGACCGCTCCGGATTCGTTATGGGCGAGGGCGCTGGGGTCCTCGTGCTTGAAGAGCTCGAGCATGCCCGCGCCCGCGGGGTGACTCCCTACGCAGAGCTCCGAGGATACGGATTGTCTTCGGATGCCCACCATATAACTGCCCCACCAGAGGATGGGGGTGGAGCGTATCTTGCTATGAAAAGGGCGCTGCAACACGCTCAGATCAAGCCGAGGGACGTGGGCTATATAAACGCCCATGCAACTTCGACCATACTTGGTGACGCGGCGGAGAATAACGCCATCAAGTGGTTGATGCTTGGAGAAGATGGGCACAAAAAGGCTTCTGACGTGAATGTTTCTAGCTCGAAGGGAGCTATCGGACATCTACTTGGTGCGGCTGGCGCTGTGGAGGCGATTTTTGCGATCAAAGCTTTGGATGAGGTCTCCCTCCCCTCTTCCTGGTTCAAATCTCGGGATGCTGATGTACTGCAGGATCTCCTACCGCCTACCTTGAACCTGGAAAACACCACGGAGGAGTTTGACTGTAATTACGTTCCCCTGAAGGCGCAGAGCAGGAAGGTAGGAGTGGCCATTTCGAACAGCTTTGGGTTTGGGGGCACGAACGCTAGCCTTTGCTTCTCGAAGGTTGCCTGATTGAACGTCGGCTGGAAGTGGCGGTGGTGGCACTAGTATCGTCAGGGGTGGCATAGACACCTTGTAGTGTGCTCAACTATTCGTATGCTTGCTTAGTTGTTTCCTTGGCTGCAGAGTCGAAGTTTATTTCTAGATTTATTCGATAAAAAGGGGCTTAGGAGGGATTGGGCGAAGGAGAGGACGATGACTTGAATTTTCCGGAGAAGCCGACATCATTTGAGACTTCTTTCTTTCTTTTCCTTTTCACTTCTGAGCTACTCGAGTATTGTGACACCGAATAAACTGTCGTGCCGAATCCCACAAAAGAACGCCCATTCCCGGAGGACAGTACACACTGCCAAGCAGCTGTTTTTTCATTACTTTCCTCAACTAATTACAGACACTAGACAAAAGTCTTGGTGATGCTGAGTAAGCGCTGAGTCAGCCATGTTATGAAAGCCTACCACACCCGCCTCCCCCAACACGTGTGGAAGACTAACACAAGCCAAAATGCCCCCAAAGAAGAAGTCTGGAGCCGCCCGCCATAAGCCAAAAACCAATAGGCGCGCAATGACGGATGTTGAAAAGGGAATGATAATCACATTCTTTTACATCTTCCAACAAATACTCGAGTATTGGTAGTAACAATAGTGGTGCCAGTGGGCCACCCCTGCTCCACCATTCAAAACTTTCTTTCTCAGGTATGTGACCAGGGGAATATAGAGAACACTCCTTGGGCGGGCTGGCCAGCTATGCTTTCCCCCTGGTGGCCCAGACAGGATTCGCGCACGCCTGGCTGACATCCTCCCTCCGGTATGGGGGACCATGCCCGATGGCTTCTTTCAGAAGCTCTGGCAATCTATCCCTCCACGAGTGGTAGAGGTGATTGATGCAAAGCTGGTATACTTGATACTGGCTATATAGATAGACTCCCACTCTAGCTACTTTGTTATATTAATTTTTATTATTTAGTTTGTAATGTATAGCAGAATTTCATTTGATCTTTCTCAATAGGTAGCACAGACATTGTGTCAGATTGCGCCATCACCAAGACTTTTGTCTAGTGTCTGTATCAGATATTTCTACCAAGTGAGTGAGGAGTGATTCGGCGCCTGGGAGTGAGAAATCCCCTCCGGGAAACTTTCTGGCAGTAGTGCGAAGTCTGGTACCTCGTAGTATAGTTAGAGACCAATCAAGCAATCAAGAATTCACACTTGACGATGGGGGCGCTGTTGAGACTTGAGGGCGCCTTGACCCTGCGGTCGAAGGGGGACTCGAGTGGCTTGGATTGCATTTAATAGAGAGCGATATTGGACTAGCCTGGGAGAAGAATAGGCAATTGGTGATCTTTAGAAGTTGGCGACAGAGTGAGAGATTGTGGATTTTGGGAGAGAACACTGATTGGCTGACGGAGGGTGTGGAAACGCGCTCGCAGTTAAGTTATAATACAATGCAGCTAATTATTCAGATGACTAACAGAAAAGGCACCGATCTATCAGGTAGTGAAGCGCCAATCTACTCTCACACAAGCCCTTACTTTCCCAATACCCACAAACCTTCAAGGGTGCCATTAACCCTAAGCTTGTTGCTGAAGGTTTTCCAGAAATCTGACTCTAGCGATGGGAAGCGCTTGGGGATATCTATGCGATGATCCGCAAGCGGGAATCTGTCGAGCCTATGAAGGTAGTCGAGAAGGTGCTTAATCGCCATGGATTCCGGATCACCATTTTTAGCTTGCTGATGGTTGAGGTATGCTTGATAGCGACCAACAAGGCGAATTAGAATTTGAGCGGTATTGTAGCTGTCATATCCAGCTTCGTGGGCGAGCCTGGAAGTGAGGTAGCGGGTGTATCCAATGTCCAGTCCTAGATGGTGTTAGAATATGACTGGGGCAAATTGGCGGTGGTTAGAAATACCGACTGCGGGATAATCTTGGGCGGAGAGCAGGTCCCAGATTCCTTGTAAATTAGAGCCGTAGGTTGCTGTCTCTGTATCGCAGGTCGCTATAAATTTGGTATCAATTACCCTGTGTATCAAGATTAGTTGGGCGCAAGTTCCGTAGATGCCTGATCGTAGGTCTCAGAAGTTGGAGCCTACATTGGGAAATCCTCATGTATAACATGCGCAAACTCTTTTGAAGTGCTAGGTAAGGGTCCGATAAAGCATTCATAGAGGTTGATCAGGTCAGTGAATAGATTGTGACCAACAAGAGGCTTCTGCGAAGCAAAAAGAGCCTCGATAATGTGTCGCAGGCCGATTCCTCTCTCAACATCAGTTTCAAAACGTGCTCGGCGCTCATCGCGCTTCATCTTTTCGGCGGCTGGATCAGTCCGTATTACCTGGACAAAAGTTGGCCTACCCAAAGTCTGAAGATGAGGGAATTTCTTTCTGACTACTTGATGTATAAGTCGTTTTTGATAACTATTGACTCCTTGGCCGACGGTTGAGATGTTGACAAAATCGAAAGTAGGCTGAATCCAGGTCGGTTAACAAACGTTTGAAAGGGGGCTGGTAGTGGTGGAAAAGTGTACATTCGGATCATCCACCCATTCTTGAATCTCGGCGATAAAGTCCTGGACCTATTGGGGAAAACGAGTAGCGCAGGTCAGAGAGAGCCATCAATATGCCAGAGGGATTAGACCACACAAATTGTTGGGACGCATCATCAATGTGAATATCTTCCTTAAGCTCTTGAGCTAGGCGATTTTCCCTTTCGATCACATACCGTTCCTCTCTACGACTTAAATAGCGGATCCCTGAAGTGTATGTAGAATTGAAATTAAAGCCGCTCTCTAGAAGAAAGCCGATAGCGCTTGCCTGCACAACGTATTCACGATCCAAGCCAAACTTTGGTTCGGAATTAGGATTCACAAAAAAGTTAAATGGCCGACAAATGTAGGATTCTGATTGAGCGTTAGAATGGTAGCTACAGGGCCTGGGGATCACTGAGGTGGGAGCTGACCAAGCACCTCATCATAAGACACTGCACATAGCCCAAGTTGTAGCACTTGGAACCTCTCAGCTGCTGTCTTGACTTCTTGGTATCGTTCTTCTAGAGTTTGCTTTCTGTTAAGCGGAGCATTGCGCGGCCCGAAGGTTTTGTGTATTCCGCTCAATTCGAGATCGATGGCCACTAAGAAGTTAAAGTAAGAAGGTGGACTAAAAGTATAATAACTATCACAGCAGGAGATGAATGACGAACCAAAAGAGGAATTTTTGATGCTGCTGATTATGTCGGGCATGAGCTGCCGGAAGTTTGAGTTGTTAACATCCATTTGGGTTTTTAGAGGTAGGAATAAGGCAAAAATAGGAAGGTACGATAGGGGATGTTGGCAAGGTGGTCTAGAGGAGGATGAACCAAGAGAGTACCAATGATGGTGGTGGGAGGGTAGTAGATGATGGATGAAGAGTTTAATAGAAAAGGGGGGATTAAGGTTGGAGATCAAGCGGGTACCCTAGGGAGAGATAGTGTAGGCATTGGCACAGGAAGAATTGAGGAGTGAGGAGTGAGGGTTTGCTTTGTGGTAGCTGGAGTGTGGGGTAACGCGGGGTCAAACATCACGAATTCCGGGTGGACGCGACGAGGCTGAAATGTAGACTACTCGTACCGTGCTCTGCTCGGGCATGGTGGGGTCACAGGTAACATGTGTAGGGATAGTCCGTTGCATTCAGAGAAGTGGAGTCAATACTGGACTGGTGATACTTGTATCGCCAGAATACACCGGAGCAGAGTACCGTACCGTAGGGAATGGTTGTAAAACTGTGAGCTACGGGCTACAAGTCCGGGAACAGGGTATTCGTACCAATTAGTGATACAATCCCGTGGCTCGGAGGGCTGGCCTGTCGGGAGGGTAACCTTTAGGTTAACCGGAGCTCAGAAGTGGTTTTGTGACATGGGCGAGCAATATACCTTGAAGGTATTCTAAGTTATAGTCTAGTGCAAACTCGTCCATTATAATACAGGTACTGTATGCTACATATCATACTACAATAACTAGAAGAAAAAAATAACAGACTACACTAGTCCCGGCCACCGCCAGGCTCTTTGTTTGGATTTTTTTTTCTCTATCTTTTGAACAATCGAAGGAAAGAGGGAAGCAAAAAATCATAGACGGAAGTTATTACGAGAAACACGAAAGGCGCGGTGGGGGAAATGGTAGGGGTAAAAAAATGCCAAAGGAAGAGAGAAGTAAGCCCATCGAAGGAAAGAAACTCCAAACACCACGCATTCACAACTATCAATACAACATGCCCGACCTGAGCAATTTAAATGTAGGTTACCTTCATTCCCATTCCCACAGTACGGGTAGTCTTGATCCAAGCCAGCATTAACAACCTCCTAACCTTCTCCCTGACCCGACGCTTGCTGGTCATCCAGACTACCATGGCCAACATAATGACGGTTCGCAGCAGCGTGAACCTGCCGTGGGCTGTGTACATTTGCGACTGTAATCTATTGAGGAGGGCGGTGGTAGTTGAGAATAGCGACGTGGTGTTCTTGTTCTTGGAGCCACCCCGTGCGCTGATGGTTCCCGTAGTATCTTCGCTTCTGGCCCTTGCCTGCTTCTTTATCGTCTTCTCTTCTGTAGGGCTATCCCCCCGGACACTGCCAGCTTTGCTCCGCTTTATTCGACCTTGAACACTCTGTCTTCGGGGTGCTGGGCGGGTGCTTGTTGATGGGGAAGGTTCTTGCTTCTGACGTTCTTGCTCGGCCTGCCTTTCTTTTTCCCATTCGGCTTCC